>PVHT020000257.1:19961304-20005497 GCA_004024745.2 Catagonus wagneri | reverse complement strand
GCAGCCACAGCAACGCAGGATCCGAGCCGCGTCTGCAACCTACACCACAGCTCACGGCAACGCCGGATCGTTAACCCACTGAGCAAGGGCAGGGATCGAACCCGCAACCTCATGGTTCCTAGTCGGATTCGTTAACCACTGCGCCACGACGGGAACTCCCTGTATAAAGTTTTTAATTGCACAAGTTAAAAAAACTGTTGAGTGATGAATGCGCATGTTGCTTCCTAGCAAGGAAAACAAAGGTGATATCACAGATAAACAAGGCCCTACTGTACAGCACAGGGAACTGCATTCAGTATCCTGCGATAGATTATAATGCAAAAGGATCAGGAAAAGGACCATTGACCACACCTGAAACTAACACAACCTTGTAAACCAATTACACTCTCCAATAATAATAATACTAATAATTGCAGGAGCACCTTTAAGAGGTGAGACACGGGCAAAGGATGTAAACAGGCATTTCTCCAAGGTGATGTACGAGTGGCCAGTGAACACAGGCAAAGATGCTCATGATTAGTCGTCACGGAAATGAAAATAACGATAATGAGCTAGCACTGCACACTCATAGGATGGCTAGAAGCAAAAAGTCAGGTAACAAGAGTTCCTGCTGTGGCTTAATGGCTTATCTCTATGATCTATGCTATCTCTGTGAGGATGCAGTTTTGATCCCTGGCCTCACTCAGTGGGTTAAGGATCCAGCATGGCCGTGGGCTATGGCGTACATGGCAGATGTGGCTTGGATCCTGGTTGCTGTAGCTGTGACACGGGTATGGGTGTAAAAAGAAAAAAAGGAAAAAGCACAAAGTCAGGTAACAACAAGTTTCGGTGAGGATATGATGAAACTGGAACCTTCATACACCATAGGGGAGTAAGGCAAAATGATGCTGCCGCTTTAGAAAACCATTTAAAGTTCAGTAGACAATTAACTATAATGTCATAATAGGACCCAGAAATTCCCAAGAGAAATGAAAACATAGGTCCACACAGAAACCTGTACGTGAAATTTTATAGCAGCCTTATTCATAATAGTCAAAAGGTGGAACACAAATGGCCATCAACTGATGAGTAAGCAAACTGTGCTATATCAAGATAATGGAATATTACTTGGCCATAAAAAGGAGTGAAGTACTGATATATAACACAACTTGGATGAACCTTGAAAACATTACACTAAATGAAAGAAGCAAATCATGAAAGACACACACTGTATATGATTCCCTTCATATGAAATGCCCAGAACAAGGAAATCTATAGAGACAGGGAGCAAATGAGTGGTTGCCTAGGGCTGGGGATGGGGGGTGAGGGGCTGCTCTGACCCTGGTCCAAACCATTTCTTCAAAGCTGGATTATTCCAGCAACTTAACTACCTGGTCTCCTGCTTCCATTCCCTGTTCATTAATGAATTCCAAGTGCCTGGAACAGTATCTAACACACAGAGGAAAATGGGTATTTCAATAAATTTGGGGTTGTTACTTTGACTTCAAGTTCTGTGCTTCTTTCCAGGTTTTTCTCTTGATTGATTCTGTGGGTATGCATCTATTGTAAGAGTAAAGTGCTACTTCTCAGCACCCAAGCCCTCTTCCGACTCTGGGGAACTGCAGGCACCAAAAAGAGGCACCACGGAACCCAGAAACCCCAATTACTTCCCCAGGTCCTCTGACAGCTAGAGTGCAGGCACATGACCCAGGCTTGGCCAATCACGGGCACCTCCCAGAGCTGTGACTGGGCGCTGGGACAGAAGCTTCTGTTTGTTTTATTCTGGTGGTAGCAACATCTGGTTCTTCAGCCAGGACCAGAAGGGCCCGTGGAATTATCTTCCGAGGTCAGCGGTGTCAACAGAGCTCGGAGCAGAGGGCAGAGCTCTGAGGCAGCGTGTCCTCACCAGCCAGGCTTCGTGGTGTGCTCTGGCTCTGTATACCTGCCCTCTGCTCCCAGCTCCTTTTAGAACTGGGTGTCCTTTCCAGTGAATCTGCAAGTCCATCTCAGATCCTTCAATAAGCTTCTTTTCTGCTAATGTCAGCCAGAGGTAGCGATGCTTGCAATTAAGAACGCTGACTGAAAGAAGGCTCCCTACAAACTTAACCTTTTTAAAACTAGGAGCATTATTTGAAAAGTGGTGTTTCAGGGAGTTCCCTTCATGACTCAGCGGTTAACGAACCCGACTAGGATCCACAAGGAGGCAGGTTCGATCCCTGGCCTCGCTTAGTAGGTTATGGATCTGGTGTTGCTGTGAGCTATGGTGCTGGTTGCAGATGTGCCTCAGATCCTGAGTTGCTGTGGCTGTGGTGTAGGCCGGCAGCTGTAGCTCTGATTTGATCCCTATCCTGGGAACCTCCCTATGTCTCTAAAATGCAAAAACAGACAAACAAAATAAATAAAAAATGCAAGTGGTATTTCAGAAGAATTTTCCCGTGAAGAAACACAATCTCACATAACCTCCAAACAGAAATTAATTTACTTTACTAGTGTTGATTAACTTTTCCTTTCTCGTTTTCTCCCAGAAAATCAGGATTTTTCCGCTCTTCGCCCCAAAATAAGTCCATAGTCCTTTTCCCTACACGTTTATTTCTTGCCTATATAGTAGCCCCTTCTTATCTGCGGTTTCAGTTCCCATGATGTCAGTTACCTGTGGTCAACCACAGTCTGAAAATATTAGATGGAAAATTCCAGAAATAAACAATTCAGAAGTTTTAAATTGCGTGCCATTGGAAGAGCGTGATGAAATCCTGCTCCAACCACATGGGCTGTGAGCCATCCCTCTGTCCAGCACGTCCTGCCCATCATCACCTTGGTTACTGGGTTACTGTCATGGCATCACAGCGCTGTGCTCGAGTGACCCTGCTTCCGCTCGGTCACGGCCCCAGAGCACAAGAGCGGTGACGCTGGCGACTTGGATGCACCAGAGAGCGGTTATAAGAGCTTCCTTCAAGTGAAGAGGTGAGAGTTCTCAACTTAACAAGAATAAAAGTCATAGGCTGAGGTTGCTAAGACCTACAGTAAGAATGCATTTTCTACCCATGAAATTGTGGAGAAGGAAAAAGAAATCTGTGCTGATGCTGCTCTTGTGCATCAAATTGCAAAAGTTATAGCTACGGTGAGTGACAAGCACTCCGTTAAGATGGAAAAGGAACTGAATTTGTACAATAAGATATTTTGAGAGACAGAAGTCACATCCACATTACCGTACTGTTTTATTACTAGTTATCATCGTTAATCTCTTCCTCTGCCTAATTTGCAAGTTAAACCTTATTATAGGTACATACATATCGGCAAAAAACAGAGCACTTCTAGGATGCACTATTTTCCACTGTTTCAGGGGTCTTAGAATGTATCTCCTGCTGAAAGGGGGGACTGCTGCACTCTTAAGTTCACATGATAATCCGTGCCATTAGTCTGGTAAAAGGATAAAAAAACAGTTTATCAAAATGTGATGGAATCTTGGACTATACTCTTGGAAGCAACCAAGATCTCCTTCAGTAGCTGAATGAATAAGCAAACTGTGGTGCACTCAGTGGGAATGAACACTCCTCAGCAATCAAAAGCAACATGCTGTCCAGCCACCAAAAGACCACAGAGGAAACTCAAATGCACACTGCTAGGTGAAGGAAGCCAATCTTCCTCCTTCTGAAAAGGCTCGACTGTAATGATTACAACCAGCTGACGTTCTAGAAAGAGCAAACCCTTGGAGACTGTAAGGATATTGGCAGTTGCTAGGGACTAAGGGAGAGGGAACGCTGCAGGCACAGGTGAAGCACAGGGGATTCTCGGGGCTGTGAACCTGTTCTGTATGAGGCTGGGGCGCCGGATGAAGGGCGCTTATGCATTTGCCAAAACTCACGGAATGTACAACACAAAGAGTAAACGCCTAATGTACACTACGGACCTTAATTGATAACAAGGTATCAGCCTTGGCTCGGCAACTGGAAGAACTGTACCACGCTAATACTAAATAATAAGGGAAATTGCATACATGGTAGGGAGACAGGGATGGTATTTGGGAACTCTCTGTACCTTCCCACCAATTTTCCTATAAACCTAAAGAGAACTAAAATACTAGAAAGCAGTATCACGACAGGTAAGAAGATAAAGGTTAAAACATTCTAAGGTCCTTGCACTCTTCTGGAAGAAGAGATGTTCGTTCTCTTAAGACTCTGAATCAAACAACACGTTGAAAATGTAACAGAAACCACTAAATGAAAAGAGGATTTGGCAAAACGAGTTTCCTTCTTAGAAAGCAAGTCTGTTATTTGTAACTGTGGTGGCCTACCTGAGATTCCAGAACCTCCAACTTACGCTTCCTGGCGTGAAGAGCTTTACTTGGAAAAGCCCAGTAATAATTTGACGTTCCAATTCTCTCACAGTCAACCATGCCATCATCAACCAGGCTTTGCAGGACTTCTTTTACTGACATAGCAGCTAAGAGAGAGAATTTTTAAAGACTCCATGTTACGACACATCATAAATCAAATTAAAAGGCCAGTAACCGTGAAAACACTTGCAGTAACTCTTACAGATCAAGTTAATAAGTTAATAAATAAGGAGCTTTTAAAATGAACAAAAAAAAAGACAAATACTCCAACAGAAAAACAAAATACACCAATGGGCAACTATAAAATATATATGGTCAGTAAACAAGAAAAATGTTCAAGCCAATGAATAACAGAAGAAATGCAAAAAAAAAGCGTGAGATGTGATTTCCTAACTACCAAATTTAAAACATTAAAAATTAGAATAAAGGATTCGGGGAAACGGATGCTCTCAACACGGGAGGAAAAATGTAGCCGTATGTATCTAAAACCTTAGATTTATGTATCTCTCATACAGAAAATCCACTTTTATAAATTCAGCTAAAGAAAATAATGATGGACACGCATAAAGACATGCATCCTTGTCAAAGCACTGATTTCAACAGCCCAAACCTGGAAATGAGCCCAATAACTGGACTCTTAAAAGTGCTTTATTGCAATGATATACTATGCATTCGTTGAATTTACAACATAAAATATTTAATGGCCTGGATATATATATATACATCCAAAATGTGTTATACAGAAAAATAAGTTAAAAGGCAGCACGCACTAATTTGACAGTAATCATCTTCTTTTTCTTTTTTTTTGGCCGTGCTTGTGGCATGTGAAAGTTCCCAGGCCAGGGATTGAACCTGTGCCACGGCACTGACCAGAGCAGCTGCGGTGACAAAATCGGATCCTTAACCCACTGAGTCACTGGAGAATTCTTGATGGTAGTTACCTTGAATTTAAGAAATTAAAAGGCAATTTTTCTTTTTCTTTTTTTTTTTTGCTCATTTTTTCTTAATTTTCCCCCACCAATGTATTACCTTTTTTTGGCTAAGGAAACTAAAACAAAGCTCCTATGAAAAATTAAACAATAAATAAAGAAACTGAATGTTATGGTCAGGGATAAGATTAACAATCAGAAAAGAGCTTAAAAATAGCGTGTAAAAACAAACGCAAAGTCAAATTTCAGAAATGTTTGAAATTCATGAACCATTCTTACTTTCGATTAACTAAAACTATACTAAGAAATCATCCATATTTTAATGTCCATTGTATTTTCCCCAGAGAAGATCCCCCAATTCAGTGAAAATACATAAAAAATTTAAAGATTTAATAAATAAAAAAACAAAAATCTACACCAAACGCAGAACATTCAACTTCATTTATAAATAGGTACAAACCGAAATGTCAGAGAATTCTAAAAATGACCAACAGTTCTGAGAAACAAATTTGAGCACAATTTGGTATAGCCTTTCCTGAAGGTAATTTGAGAATATATACGAAAGGCCTAAAACTATGAGTCTTTCGCTATTCTATTTCTAGGGATGCTTCCTAACGAAGTAACAGGGAGATCGGGAAACGGTTTACGGCGGGGCTGAGGAGGAGGAGCAGACGGAGACGCACAGAGGAGATTCAGGACAGTGACAATACTCTGCGGGACTCCTCAATGACAGAAAGATGAACCGGTGCCATTATACATTTGTCCAAACCCACAGAATATCCGACACAGAGAGTCAACACTAATGGAAAGTATGGGCTTAGTGTGATTATGATGTGTCAATGCAGGTCCCTCAACTGTAACAAAGCTACAGTGGTGAGTGACGCTGATAACAGGGGAGAGCCAGGCCCGTGTGCAGCCAGGAAGTGTATGAGAAATCCTGCCCCTTCCTTTCAATTTTGCTGTGACCATAAACATTCTCTAAAAAATAAGCCAGAAAGAATTGCTAGATGGTATGTTAATTACACATTCGTTTCAGCAAAGTTTGGGAACAACCCAGTTGGTCAACAAGAGCAAATATGGCGTAGTACGTGGACAAAGAATGACAATTAGGAGATGCGGATGTTGTAAATCATTTTGTTAAAAGCAAATGACGCAGGTAAAGTAGACGATACAATGTCATACGGAAAAAAATATAGGCACGCAAAACTATAAATGCAGCATGGTTCCCTCTCAGAGAAAGGGAGAAATTCATACTATACACAGATAAACAGATCCTAAGAACAAGACATCAAAATACATCAAAATGTTAATAGCAGTGACCTCAGAATAGAGAGGTTATGAACAATTTTTATTTTCATTATAGTCTTCCTAATTTCCAAATCTGTCAAAATAAACACATACAGTGTATATGATCAGAAAGGGAGGTTTAACAAAATATATATTGTATGCAGTGGGCTTAACAGTGACCCGTCAAAAGATAACTCCTAGAACCTAGGAATGTGACCTAGGTCTACACAGATATAATTAAGGCTCTGATGGTGAAACCGGTCTGTCCTCCGGGTGCGTTCCCGATCCAATGACACGTGTCCTTACAAGAGAAGGGGAGAAGACGGGCGATGGCCATGTGGAGGCCAAGGCCGAGAAGAGAAGGGAGAGAAGACAGGCACTGCTGGCAGCCGCCAGACACTGGGAGGGAAGCATGAAATAGCTCCTGCCTCGGAGCCGCCAGAGGAAACCAGCCCTGCCAACACCGTGACTTCAGACTTCTGGCCTCCAGGACTGTAAGACAAGAAATTTCTATTGTCTTAAGCCACCAAGTTTTTGGTAATTTGTTACGGCAGCTGCAGAAAACTAACACACCATGTAAATCACATTTAACCAATACCAGAACTTATATGAATGGGTTTTACTTCTTTTGAAGTAAATTCTACCCATAAATAAACGTGTCTGACCGCGTGTACGTAGATGCGTATGTGTGTGCGTGTGTGTGTACATGTACACAGGAAAAGCATGCATATTCCATGTTCGTTTTCCTGCGGTAAATATTCCAAACAAGAGTCATGGTTTGTGGCCCAGAAACTTTATACAGGGACTTTTACAAACATTCTGCATCTCTAGAAATTTATGTTTCCATAAAGTGAAAGAGTGTTGAAGGAAAAGATGACTTGGTATACACACCACGATATTCGAGCACACACTTGATACTTACTAATGCCTTTTTCTTTGGGAGCAATCTTCTCCATGTCTTTTAACTGAAATACATCTTTCTGTTTAAAAGAGTTTTAAAAAAAAAGAGATGAAAAACATGTATTTATTTTCCACTATATATTTATATTTACTATAATTATGTTTATGAGCTAAAAAAACTCCTATAATTATCTTGTTCAATACCTTCAACAGAACTTAAAATGGACAGGTTTTGCATACACATGCAATTCTTTAAAGTAACTGGAGGGAAGAACACAGAAATCGTCGTCCCCATGAGGTACAAAATCTAGTTATGATGAGGAAGTTCCCGTTGTGACACAGCGGTAACGAGCCCCACTAGCATCCGTAAGGATGCAGCTTCGATCCCTGGCCTGGCTCAGGGGTCAAGGATCTGGCGTTGGCGTGAGCTGTGGTGTAGGTCGCAGATGTGGCTCAGATCCCGCGTTGCTATAGCTGTGGTGCAGGCTGGCAGCTGTAGCTCCTATGTGACCCCTAGCCTAGGAACTTCTATGCCATCAGTGTGGCCCAAAAAAGCAAAACAAACCCAAAACAAAACCTAGTTACGATGAATCATTTGTTAACATGAGATAACCGTTTTCTCTGACACTTGGATTTGAAGAAAACACAGTGCTTTGCTTAGCATGTACCATACGTCACAGATTTAGCAGTTCTAACTAAAAGCAAAATGACAGCTGTCAAGATTTGCTTACAATTAAGGCTTCATGGAAGCTACACTTAAAACAAGAATATCATACAATTCATGGCTGCCTTACAGTCACCCACCTGTACATGTTACGTGTCCACCACATGCAAAGCAAAACATTACGAGAAGATGTACACATAGAATATTTAATCTTGGCGTTCCCGTTGTGGCTCAGCAGAAATAACTCAGAGATTACTCATAATCCTCACCTACTTTATCAATTTATCTTCCTAATCATATCATCATATTTTACCCTGTTCTGAACTGCCAGTGACTTTTAGTCACTGTACAGAAGATTTCGTAAGATTTCACTTAGAGGGTAAAAAGTTTTTTTAAAAGTCCCCACAATATTTTGCTTGTTTTACAGAGAATCTGCATGATCAAAATAAAAATGTCAAGTATTATCATTACTTACTACCTTCAAACTCTATTTTGCCATTTCTCCCATCTTGCTCACATTCGTAAATTATGAAAATAGCCAGGAGGTTGGGGCCAGACTAGATTTTGAAGGTCTTGTCAAGTACCCAAGATACAGAAGGTAATATTTTTTTCAGGTCAAAAGTCTGGAGGGAACTCCCCTTGTGGCTCAGTGGTAACAAATCCGACTGGCATCCATGAGGACACAGGTTCGATCCCCTGGCCTCACGGGTTAAGTGGGTTAAGGATCCACCATTGCTGTGACCTGTGGTGTGGGTCACAGATGTGGCTCGGACCCCGCGTTGCTGTGGCTGTGGCGTAGGCCGGCAATTGCAGCTCCGATTTGATCCCTAGCCTGGGAACCTCCATATGCGGAGGGTGCAGCCCTAAAAAGAAAAACAGGAAAGAAAAAGTTTGGATTTTAACCTAGAAGCAAGCAAAGCCACTATATAGCAACATGATGAAGAAAACCGGCTGGTGCCAGGTGACTGAGTTTGAATCCTGGCTCTGCCACTTAGGAGCAGAAACTTCAAACACATTTCCTGTTAATGGGAGACACATGTCTGGAACAAATTAAGGAGGCCTATGTACCATCACACATGTTACACACACACGTTTACACGTGTAAAGAGGCGGTATTTACACTGCCCCTGTTTTTTTTTTATTTTAATTTTTTATTTTTTGCTTTTTAGGGCTGCACCTGCGGCATACGGAGGTTCCCAGGCTAGGGGTCAAATCGAAGCTGGAGCTACCGGCCTACACCACAGCTTGCAACAACGCTGGATCCTTAACCCACTGAGCGAGGCCAGCGATCGAACCCGTATCCGTATGGATACCAGTCGGGTTCATTACCCGCCGAGCCAGCGGTGCTCCTTTGCACTGCCTCTAAAATCGGATGAGCCTCCGGGGTTCTTATCCCAACACCACCGCTTCTGTGTCTGAGACACAGGCTGGTAGCTCAGGCTGTGGCTCGACCGTCCAGGCCTGCAGAGTGAGGATGACAGCGGTGCTGATCTCACAGGGCTAAAAAGGATAAAATCAGATAAACTGCACAAGCGCTTAGAACAGAGACTGGCACCCAGGAAGCACTCAGGAGATGCGAGCTGCTACCACTATTACTTTCAGGCAGCGGGGACACAATCAACTACATGTTCAGAAAGATAATTATGGTGCTAGAGTGAACAGAGGACACCACGAGCGCCGGGGCAGGCTTCTTTCACGCCCCGCAGCTCACAGGAACCACGGCTGTTTGCAGAATTTTGTTCGTTCCTCGGGAAACTGGTCGGTGCTGATTTCCAATGCAAAGGGCAGAGCTAGCACTGGATGACATACACTCAAGAAGAAAATTATACAAAATAGTAAAAACCCAATGGAAGATGACTTACCGTCTCAAAAAATATTTCCATCATGCGGGCTCTCTTCTCCTCTGCGCTCAGTCCTTTTTTCTTGGACTAAAGCACAAAAGTTGAAAAGTAAACGTTGCAATTTTAAGAAAGCAATGCTTTTTAAAACAACTTACTGGAAACACTGTAAGATCTTAGACCTGATCTTAGACCAAGAGGTTCCTTTGCCACTTTACCGCGAGCCCCGCGGTAGGCGCCGCACCACAATAAAAACTGGGGTTGGGACAGAGCCTGGCATTGTGCAGAAATTCACTATTTACCAAATGGCCCCATAAGCCCTGTATTTAACTGCAAAAGACTTACAGTCTCTCAAAGAAGATAAACAGACACAGCTACTAATAACTGCTGAACAGGTAGTACACGCTCAGGTGGCTGCCCGGCCCGGAATGAACGAAAGGCAGCCAGGAAGGCGGCCGATGAGCAGGATTTTGGCAAAGTTGAGAAGCGGTGAGCAGGGCGTCCTGGACAGACGACACACAGACAGACACAGGATTCCGGGAGAACATGGAATGCTCCAGAAAGACACACACTCAGGGGCGATTACTGCACATATGGGGTACATACAGGGGGTGGCAGATGAGATTAGAAAGCTGGTCTGGGGCCAGATTGAGGGCAGGTGACTGTCCAGCCGAAGAGAGTGGACTTTACTCCAGGCAATGAGAGCTACTGAGCGGTTTCTAAAGTGGGGGAGTGACAAGACCCGAGCCGCTTCTTGGTATGACAGGAGCACTCTGGAGGGGAGCCTGGAGGCAGGAAAGTCGTGTCCACGTAGAAGAGGAAAGCCTGCTTCAACTCAGCTTACGGGTACCCTGGAGCTACCCTTCAGCCAATCTGAAACTAAGATAATGAAGACCTAACGGAAGTGCAGGTTAATAATAAATTTTGCTCTGTGTTGTAGACCACGTATATACCTACGGCTGAAGGCCAGTTTTCTCAAAAGCCCAAACTTCCCAGATGCAAATATTCACAGGAAATAACAGGCGGGGATGAGGGCCATTATTTCTACTTCTCTCGCGGAGAATCCCACACTAGTGTTGAGTCTCAAGTAACCTGCATCACTCTCGAAAAACTGCGTGTGGCAGCAGGATAAGGGAACACAAAGCGTTCAGTAAGAGCTTTGAAATACGTCACTTAAAAAGCAGACATAAATAAACCAGCAGTCACAAACCCAGCCAACCCTAAACTCCAAGAGGAATGAGAGCCCGCACTAGGCAGGGGAAGGAAGCTGGGACTGCCACTCCGAACGCGCCCCCCAGGCCCAGGCCCTGGCGCCCACTAACTCATTTTCACAGCCGCTTATCCAGCGCTCCTTGATGAGTCGCACGGATACAGTCAGGAGCGTCAGACTTCACACGTCCCTCTGCTTCCTCCGTCCGCTCTCAAATACTGCCGCTCCCCCGCCTTCTCCACCGATCCCCTCATCTCCACACGCCTTTGCTTTGGTCTCACCGCTTCCGTGGCTCTAACAAGCACCTGCGCTGCGACCTCGAATCTTTGCATTGCTGGGTCCGGTGGGGGCCTGACCTCATGCACCGACCTGCCCGCTGAACGGACTGCGAACGCAGGAGGGCTACACTGCCCTCCTCCTCTTGCACAGCGACTCCCCAGACTGGCGCTCCTGGCTCTTGAGTGCAGTTAGATGCCACCCTGTCACCCAAGCCAGGGGCCTCGCAGTCACCCGAGGTTCCTTCGGGTCTCTTGCCCCACATCTAACCCATCACCAAGTTGGCCAGTACCAGGGCTTACCTGTGTCTCGGATCCACCTGTGGGCACCGGCCCTCTACCTCGGCCTCGGTCCAGGCCTTCACGACGTGTCTCCTTACAGTGTACCCGCCGCCCGCTAACCACGCTCTGTTCGCCCTCCAAGTCCACATTCCATGCTGCCCCAGAGCAAATCTCACGCGCCTCTTCCCTGCTTAAAGGAAGTGCTCCCAACCCTCCAGAATTATCCAACCCCTTGCACCGCTACCCACGGCCCTCTGCCCTCCGACCCCAGCGCACCCTCACCGGAACCACTCCCCACCTCCAATTTACCGTAATGACATGAAGAGCCAGGCCACCTGAACTGCCATACAAAAACTACTTGTCATTCTCCACTTGCAAAAAACAAAAACAACAACAAAAAAACTGTTCCTTGAGAGCCCCTGGACTCCCTAACAGTCTACTGCGCAGAGGTGGTTGGGATCTGGAAGGATCTAGGAGGCACCTAGGAGAACCTGGTGCCCTGAGGGCACACAGCTTCAGGAAAGCTCTCAACAGTCAGCTCAGGTTACTTGGGAAAAACGGAGGAGACCTATCAACCGACAACACTGATTTCAGGCTAATTTATTCATCAGTCTGCTCCATGATTACACATATGTTTTACTATTAACCACAGCAGGAGAGTATATTAGCGGAAACCTATCTGACTAGTATCCACGAGGATGTGGGTTTGATTCCTGGCCTCACTCAGTGGGTTAAGGATCTGGTGTGTCAGTGAGCTGCGGTGTAGATCGCAGACGTGGCTCAGATTTGGCGTTGCTGTGGCTGTGGTGTACACTGGCGGCCACAGCTCTGATTTGACCCCCAGCCTGGGATCTTCCATATGCCACAAGTGCGACCTAAAAAAACAAAACAAACAAACAAACAAAAACTTATGAAAAAGGATACTATATTAATCTAAATTTAGAAATTTCCCCTGCCCCCCCAAAAAATCAACAAGATCTCCTGTAATACTTAAGATTAAAGGAAAATGCCCATAGCCTAAGTTAGAGATGCATTCAAATGAGTAAGCAAGTGGACTCAAAACTTGACTTGAGGACAATGAAGGAACCTTCTTCAACTGGGAGTTACAGCACTCAGGTCAGCCTTGCTGATCAATTGTAATAACATTCTGAAAAATTACAAGTAGGTAATGATGCTGTCCTCAGAAGGGAGGGACCACAGGGCATTTCTCCAATTCCAAAAATATGCCCGGACTCAGTAACAACAGTTTATGCAGCAAGCACAGCCAAACTGAAACAGCTACTAAACAGAGGACAAAAACAGAGAGAGAACAAAAATTATCTTTGATCAACAGAACACTAAATTTATTTCCTAATAATGCAGGAAAAACAGGAAGTGTGTATCTTTTGAGAACTTCTAATTTGTTTCATGTTTCTCCATCACGAGGCAAACATCAGAAAAGAGGCAACAGTACATGAAACCATGCAGTAGTTAGAAAGTGATTCAGATGTACGAATAGATCAGGTAAAAAGGCAAAAACAGAAAAAGTGAATGCACATGTGCCGCAGAGCTCTCAGCAGTTAGTTCTATCAGGCCAATAACTCCATAAAAAATACACCACGGAGCACAGGTACCTGACTGAAGTGTGGGCCCCTCTGGATTCCTACACCAGCGTGTATGCCCAGGTGGCTGGGCTGTTAGTTAAACCACAAAGAAGCCGTTATCAGTTATAACTACATCTGGACAAGTACCTACAAAATAAACACCATGCAAACTATACCCCTGTCCACCATCAGCCTCACGAAATAACGGCCACTTAAAATATTAAAAGTTCAGGTCCATTTCATCAGACGTTGACTCCGCCAACATAGGAGATGCCGGGGGTGGGGTGGGCAAGGAAGGAACGGGACAAAACATGGAAGGTTTATAAAAAATGATTTGCTGAGCGGAAAGCCATCAAATTCACAAAGAGAAAGGCTTAACCAGGACTCTTCCCAGGACTTAACTCTCCATCCCAGCACGCAACGGAGATTAAGTGCTTCCCTAATAAAGCGAATAACCCCCCTAATCAACTAGCCATCCCTTTGAAGCACAAAAGGATAGTGATTCCTGCGTAAAAACCAACGCATTTTCGCAGAAATCACCTAAGTGGCACTGAGTACAGATTCATTAGGTCACCCTGGAGACTGTGCGCGATTCCGAAATGCGCTCTACTGTGACAGCGCCCGCAACCACTCAGCCGTCCGAGGTCAAGGGGGTCCCAGAGCACCTCGGCGCCCCCTTCTGTGCTCGGTCGGGGGCGGGAGCCTGGGCACTGCCTCGGAAGCGACTCGTGGTCCCGCTGACGTTGCTGGCTGTGGGAGATACTGCGAGCACGTTCTCGAACGCTCCGTATTGAACTAATCAGCCCGGGAGGGCGTCGGGGCACGAGGGCGGGGGTCCCGGCGCGGCGCCTCGGCCTCTCGGCTCGGGCCGCGGGGGCGGGAGAGCGCGGGGCGGCCGGGGCGCCGACTTGGCGGGGAAGCGGGGCCCTGCAGCCCGCCCGGGCGGCCGGAGTCCCAAGGGGCCGAGGGGCGCGACGGCCCGCCCGGGGGGCAAAGGGGCCCGGCCCCGTGGGCAACTCTTACCATGGCGAAGGCGGCGTGTCTTCCGGGGGCGGAGCCTGTGGGCCGCGAAGGGCGGGGCGGGCCCCTACGGGTTTGATTTTGGCGCCGGCACCGCCCCCGCCCCCGCCCCCGGGGCGGAGCAGTGACGGGGAGGAGGGGAAGAGCGCCCTGACAGCGCGCAGCGACCCCTGGCGGCCCCGCCGAGAGGCTGGCCGGGGTGGGGCGGGGCCTTCCTGGGAGCGTGACCTTCCTGGGGGCGGGGCCTGCTTGCCTCGGCCCGTCCGCGCTCGGGGTAATGGAGATGCAGGCGAGCGATGGAGATGCAGGGGTTCAACGGCGGTGCAGGCGAGCAAGGTCCCTAGTTGCTTCTTCTCTCCCTCCTGCTGACTGTGACCTTTTTTTGTGTGTGTGTGGAAAGAAAGCCCTCGCCTTTACGTCTTTCTTCGCTCAGCGGAAACGCGGCCTAAATTTACCTTTAAAAACAGACGCAGATTGGTTGCTGGGGAAGGAAGGAAAACGCGGCTTCCATCCATCAGGATTTGCGTGGTTTGGAGCGGACTTTCTTCTAATTTTACGCCTTATCTTCTGGCTTTTTTCCTACTACTTTTCCCGCTTTTTAAAAATCCCTTTGTATGTTTGCCTTTCATATTTTTTTTTTAAATGAAGGAGAATGAATTTCAAATCCAAATGGTCGAAAATATGTACTGCATGACTTGACAGGAGATGACGATTTGGATCAAAACTCGGGTTCCTCTGCCTCAGGGTGCTAGAAAATTAACTCAGACTTTCCAATTATTTTGAAAATTATTGTCCATTACAGTGACCTATTTTAAAGGACGTTAAGTTTACTAGAAATAAAGAGTGGCATCTAAAACGAATTTGTATCTGCTTAACAGAAGCAGGGTAAGGGATATATTGAATTGCTTAGGGTTTCACTAATTTAGTTTTTCCTGGAGTTCAGTATTCACTCTACAACACTAGATAATTTTAAAACGGTGAAAGAGTAGCCATTTAGTGTTCTAATTCTAGTATTAGAAAATGTATAATTAACACACCATACCCTAGATTTTTCATGTGTTGCTCAAGATACAGGTGAAGTAGGTACGTTAGTAAAAAAATAAAAGTGATATTTAAGAAAAATATTAATTATGCAGGTGCTATAGAGTTGTCAAAAATCATAAAGGTAGGAGTTGCTGTTGTGGCGTAGTGGGTTAAGAACCCGACATAGTGTCTGTGAGAATACAGGTTCCATCCCTGGCCTGGCACAATGGCTTAAGGATTCGTGGTGCCACAAGCTGTGGCATAGGTCACAAATGCGGCTCGGATTTGGCATTGCTGTGGTTGTGGCATAGGCTGGCAGCTGCAGCTCCAATTCAGACCCTAGCCTGGGAACTTCCATATGCTGCAGGTGCAGCCATAAAAAGGAAAAAAAAAATCATAAAGGTGACATTTGTGGGAGGCCTTGACTTTATCTGCTCTCAGGCTGCTTGTTCCATCAAGAATAGCCTTTCTTCCCCTGAGTAACTCTTACCCATCCTTTAAATAGCTCAGAGGTAGCATCTAGGAATCTTTTCCTCTCTGACTCCTCACCCCACCCCACGAGCAGAAAAGACCTCTGTACAGTTGCATCACAGCACCACAGATTTACTTGGACAGCTTCCCCACGATATCAGCTCCTTTCTGTGGCAGAGACTAAAGCCAACCATTTACTTGGTATCATTAAGGCCTGGCACAGTGCCTGACACATGATAAACATTCAATAAATGTGGGTTAAATAAATGCACCAGGTAACTAAGCACACCATCTTGTCCTTGACTTAGGGATATCTAGACAGGGTTTTCGAGTGAAAAACCAAAGGGTATTTTACTTTAAAAAATATTTACATTGAGTGGTGCTTTCCTATTTACTATTTTCACCAATAGAATTCTGAAGTTATCCGATAGACCATTCAGACATCTTCAGACACTCCAAATATTGCAATATTATGGGACAGGCAGATGTAGTATGTAAAGTATGGAAGCAAATAAGTATTTGTAGCATCTTGATTCTGGATCATGCATTCACCATCTAGCATTTGCTATGGTACCCAAATGGTGTTTACTGATTGACTGATTGATTGAAGTATAGTTGATTTACAATGCTGTGTTTATTTGTGCTGTACAGCAAGGCGATGTAGTTATGCATACATATACATTCTTTTTTATATTCTTTTCCATTATGGCTTGTTACAGGATATTGAATATAGTTCCCTGTGTTATACAGGGACCTTGTTGTTTATCTATGTAATTGTTGGCATCTTCTAATCCCAAACTCCCAATCCTTCTCTCCCCTCCCCCCAAAAATCTGTTGTCTGTGTCTGTGAGTCCATTTCAGTTTTGTAGATAGGTTTCTTTGTATTCTATTTTAGATTCCACATACAAGTGATAGCATACAGTGTCTGTATGTCTAACATACTCAATTTAGTATGATAATCTCTAGGTCCATCCAAATGGATGGACCTGGCATTTGTTTATTGAAAAAAATCATGTTTTACAAAAACTCGAGGCACGCGTTAACTTCATTTTTTTTAAATTTAAATATCTGGGGATTTCCCTTCGTGGCTCAGCAGTTAACAAACCCAGCTAGGATCCATGAGGATGTGGGTTCGATCCCTGGCCTCGCTCAGTGGGTTAAGATCCGGTGTTGCCATGAGCTGTGGAGCAGGTCACAGACGCAGTTTAGAGCCTGTGTTGCCGTGAACCGTGGTGTAGGTTGGCAGCTCCAGCTCCAGTTTGACCCCTAGCCTGGGAACCTCCATGCGCTGCAGGTGCAGCACTAAAAAGGAAAAAAAAAAAAAAAAAATTAAATATCTGCTGCCTACAAAGTACGTGAAGATAAGCCAGCCAGGCCACACTGTTCAGCAGTTTATATTCCAGTCAGTGCCTCTGTTCCACCTGGGCAAGTGGCCCTCGCCCTAGACCGTGCTCTGCACAGGCCGTGTTAGCCCCACTCCAGCCACATCCCTCCCTGTGGCTGTGAGCCTGCAGGTCCAAACGGACATGCCCCTCTCTTCCCACAACCTTCCTTATAGACAAGGAAAACCTGGGCACCCAGGATCCTCTGCCTGTATCTTTTGTTTTTTCTCTCTCTTTGTCTTTTTAGGGCCACACCCGCAGCATATGGAGGTTCCCAGGCTAGAGGTCTAATCAGAGCTGTAGCTGCTGGCCTACACCACAGCCACAGCAACGCGGGATCCGAGCCACATCTGCGACCTACACCACAGCTCACGGCAACTCTGGATCCTTAACCCACTGAGCGAGACCAGGGATTGAACCCACGTCCTCACAGATACTAGCCTGATCCATTACTGCTGAGCTACAATGGGAACTCCCAATAAGGAGAAAGTTTGAGTGGTCTGGATAGAAGATCAAACTAGTCACAACCTTCTCTTAAGCCAAAGCCTAGTCTAGAGCAAAGCCCTAACTCTCTTCAGTTCTATGAAGGCTGAGCGAGCCAAAGAAACTGAAGAAGAAAAGTCTCAGGCTAATAGGTAAATTTTAGAAAGAGGTTGTAAATTTTAAGAAAGAGGTTGTCTCTGTAACATCAAAGTGCAAGATGAAGCAGCAGATGCTGATGCAGAGACGCAGCAAGTTATCCAGAAGATCCAGCTGAGATCATTCATGAAGGCAGCTCCTCAAAAAAACCCAGATATTTAATGCAGACAAAACAGGCTTCTCTTGTAAGATGCCATCTAGAACTTTCATAGCTAAAGAGGAGAAGTCAATGTCCAGCTTTAAAGCACCAAAGGACAGCCTGACCCTCTTGTCAGGGGCTAATGCAGCTAGCGACTTGAATTTGAAGCCAGTGCCTATTTACCGTCTTGAAAATACTCAGGCCCTTTAGGATTATGCTCAACACACTCTGCCTCTTTCCTGTAAAGGAACAGCAAAGTCTGGATGACAACACATCAGTTTGGAACCTGGTTTACTGAATATTTTAAATGTACTGTTGGGACATACTGCTTAGGAAAAGAAGCTTCCTTTCAAAGTATTCCTGCTCATAGACAGTTGTACCTGGTCACCCAAGAACTCTGATGGAAATGTACAACACGGTTAACGTTTGTGTTAACACTTTGTTAAATTTTTGTTGTGTTAACTGCTAACACAACATCCGTCTGCCGCCCATGAATCAAGGAGTAATTCTGACTTTCAAGTCTCAAGAAGTACATCTTATGGCTTAAAGACTAAACATAAGACACGACACCATAAAACTCCAAGAAGAGTTCATAGTCAAAACATTCTCTGACAGAAGTCGTGACAATGTTTTCTCAGGTCAGTCTCCCAAGGCCATAAAAAGAAAAACAAAAATAAACAAATGGGGCCTAATCAAACCTACGAAGGAAAGCAAAGGAAACCATTAACAAAATGAAAGGCAACCTACAGAATGGGAGGAAATATTTGCAAATGAAGTGACTGACAAGGGCTTCATTTTCAAAATATACAAGCAGCTCATAAAACTCCACAGCAAAAAAAAAAAAAAACAACAACCAACAACAGAAAACAAACAAAAAAAACCAAACAATCTAACTGAAAAATAGCAGAAGACCTAAAGAGACATTTCTCCAAAGAAGACACAGATTGACAGCAGGCGCATGAAGAAAATGCTCAGCATCACTAATTGTTAGAGAAACGCAGATAAATCAAAAAACTGCAATGAGGCTGTAGAATGTCAGAATGGCCATCATTAAAAAGTCTACAAATAACAAATGCTGGAGAGGGTGTGGAGAAAAGGGAACCTTCCTGTACTGTTGGTGGGAATATAAATTGGTACAACCACTATGGAAAACAGTATTAAGGTTCCTGGAAAATGAAGGATACAGTTACCATATGATCAATCCCACTCCTGGGCATATATCCAGACAAAACTGTTTAATTCAGAAAGATACATGCACCTCTATGTTCACAGCAGCACTATTCACAGCAGCCAAGACATGGAAGTGATCTAAATGTCCACTGATGATGAATGGGTACGGAAAATATAGTACATGTACAAAATGGAATACTACTCAGCCATAAAAAAGAGCAAAGTAAAGCCATCTGCAGCATCAAGGATGCAACTAGAGATTCTCATACTAAGTGAAGTAAGTCAGAAAGAGAAAGACAAATACCATATGATGTCACATATATGTGGAACCTCAAGTATGACACAAATGAACCTATTTACAAAACAGAAACAGACAAGGAGAAGAGACTTGTGGTTGTCAAGGGGGAGGGGTTTGGGAGTGGGAAGTTGGGGTTAGCAGAGTAAGCAGATGTATTATATATGGAGGGGGTAGACAAGGTCCTGCCAGCTAGTACAGAGAGCTATATTCAATGTTGTATGATAAACCATGATGGAAAAGAATATTTTAAAAGAGAATGTCTATACGTGTAACAGAATCGCGTTCCTAAACAGCAGAAATTAACCCAACATTGTAAATCAACTAGTCTTCAGTTTTTTAAAATACACTTTGTAAAGGTATAGCTGCCATAGGTAGTGATTTCTTTGATGAATCTGGGCAGTCACTGCAAACCTTCTGGAAAGGATTTGCCGTTCTAGACTCCATGAACATTTGTGGTTCAAAGGAGGAGGTCAGCATATCAACATTTACAGCAGTTTGAGCGACGTTGATTCCCACCCTCATGGCTGATTCTTGGAGCGGCTCAAACCTTCAGTGGAGGCAGGAGCTGCAGATGTGGTGGAAAAAGCAAGAGAGCTCGAATTCGAAGCGGAGCCCAAAGATGTGACTGAATAGCTGCCATCTGATGATAAAACTTGAACAAATGAGGGAGTTGCCGTCATGGCTCAGCGGAAACGAATCTGATTAGGATCCCCAGGACGCAGGTTTGATCCCTGACCTTGTTCAGTGGGCTAAGGATCCGGCATTGCCGTGAGCTGTGCTGTAGGTTGCGGACGTGGCTCGGTTCTGGTGTTGCTGTGGCCGTAGTGTAGACCAGCAGCTGCAGCTCTGATTCGACCCCTAGCCTGGAAACCTCCAAACTTGAACAAATAAGGAGCTGCTTCTTATGCTTCTTAGGAGAAGCAAAGAAAGTGATTTCTTGAGAAGGAAACTACTTCTGTGAAGATGCTGTGAAGACTGTTGAAGTGACAATAAGGGATTTATAATATGACATGGACTTAATTGATAAAGCAGGGCAGGGTGTGAGAGCACTGACTCCGATTTTAAAACAAGCCCTCCGGGGAGTTCCCTTCATGGCTCAGTGGTTAACGAATCCGACTAAGAACCATGAGGTTGCGGGTTTGATCCCTGGCCTCGCTCAGTGGGTTAAGGATCTGGCATTGCCGTGAGCTGTGGTGTAGGTCGCAGATGCGGCTCAGATCCTGCGTGGCTGTGGCTGTGGCGAAGGCCGGCGGCTACAGCTCCTGTTAGACCCCTAGCCTGGGAACCTCCATATGCCGCGGGTGCGGCTCTACGTAAAAAGCAAAAAGACAAAAACAAAAACAAGTCCTCTGGCATGCTACAGAGAAGTCCTTTATGAAAGGGTCAATCCGTGTGGCAGACTTTGGCGTTTTATTTTCAGAAATTGTCACAGGCACCCCAACCTTCAGTGACCACCACTTCGATCAGTCAGCAGCCACCAGCATGGCGGCAACACCTTCCATCAGCAATAAAATTACAACTCCCCGAAGGATCCTCCCCCAACAGCACCTCTCTGGCTTACCCCCAGCGGGGGTGCGTTCTGAGCTGCCAGCATCTCTGGCCCCACTCAGCAACCCCTGCCACCCTCCACTGCTGGCAGGGGGGTGGACACAAGCATGGGGCAAGACTGAGTCCCCGAGCTGGGTCTCAGGTGTATATGAAGATCTGCACTTACAAGAGAGAGCATCCTTATGCCCAGGGGACGGTGACATTAAGCAGCAAGTAAACACCATCACAGGATGAGAGGCCATAGAAGGAAGGAAGGAAAAAGCCTTTTTCATTCTTTGTGAACAAAGGGCCCCACACTTTCATTTTGTTCCAGGTGTCATCAATTATGTAGCCAGATCTCTATATATTCACTTAAGTTTCATCCCCGGAGAATAAAGCTCCATGAGAACAGGCCCTTTTTTTTGTTTACTGCTATTCCCTAGTGGCTAGAACAGGACCCGATTGTACTGGACTCATAAATATTTGCTAATGAATGTACAGCAAGGCAGCTCTCGGGATTGAAACCAGCTGGTACGGTTTACCGACCAGTCTGTAAGCCCTTAGAGATCCTAACAGCCCTAACACCTAGCCTGAAGTCTGATGTACCGCAGGTGCTCGGACGTTTGTTCAAAAAAGAAACAGCAAGGTCGTGCTGAGGCTGGGATGTGGCTTGCACTTCCGCCTCTCGACCCAGGCAATAGCAAACTGCAGCTTTAATCGAGCCCTTTGTCTGCGCTGGAAAGGAACACTTCTGGCTTTACACGAACTGAGTTCCTACGTGGGAATCAGAGATATACTAGAACCCAGGGCAAGTGGCTTATGTCAGGAATTCCCCACTCAATCTAACTCTGGAAACCTCTGAAGACCCCTTAGTGGCAATGGTGCCCACTTAGTTAAAAGAAAAAAGAAAGTGAAGAATGGAATTAAGGGTCAATAATACTCAGCTCACAATTAGTTCGCAATATCACATTTGCTTTTGTTCTGTTTTGGTTTTGCTTATATAAAAACAAAGTTTCTTGCCTTCTACTTTTACAGCTTTCCAATTTTCATTTTTTTTAAATTAAAGTCGGATTCCCATCATGGCTCAGCAGAAACGAATCTGACTAGCATCCAAGAGGACGCAGGTTCGATCCCTGGCCTCACTCAGTGGATTAAGGATCTGACGTTGCTGTGAGCTGCAGTATAGGTCACAACGCTGCTCGGATCCCACGTTGCTGTGGCTGTGGTATAGGCCGGTGGCTGTAGCTCCGATTCGACTCCTGGCCTGGGACCCTCCGTATGCTGCAGGTGCGGCCCTAAAAAGACAAAACAAACAAAAAAATATATTTTTCCTGATGCGTGTATAGGGTTTTTGGTTTCTCATCAAGTCTGTGATTTATATTTTGTGTGATGAACACTAAAACTTATCCTAATCAGAGTAGCCTCTGTGAAAAATGGAGGGAAGCTACAAAAACGCCTTTGTTTTTTGGAGGGTTAAAACTGCCTAATAGGAGTTCCTGTCGTGGCTCAGTGCTTAACGAATCCGACTAAGAACCATGAGGTTGCGGGTTCGATCCCTGGCCTCGCTCAGTGGGTTAAGGATCCGGCGTTGCCGTGAGCTGTGGTGTAGGTCGCAGACGCGGCTTGGATCTGGCGTGGCTGTGGCTGTGGCGAAGGCCAGCAGCTACAGCTTCTGTTAGACCCCTAGCCTGGGAACCTCCATATGCCGCGGGTGCGGCTCTAGATAAGGCAAAAAGACAAAAAAAAAATTGCCTAATAGATTCCAGGTCTGAAAACATGACCTGTATTAGTCTTGGAAGGAGAGCTGAAAGAACAAAAAGAACAAAAAGACAAACGTGGATAAGCAGTGAGGCTCTGCTCTACAGCACAAGGAAGTAGATCCAATAATCTCTTGGTGTAGAACATGATGGAAGCTAGTATGAGAAAAAGAATGTGTGTATGTATGACTGTGTCACTACGCCGCGCAGAAGAAATTGAGCCCTCAGACTCCCTAGGCCAAGCAAACAGTGGCCAGCTCTCATGGGCCATGACCCAGGGAGACTGCCACTGTCATTAGGATGCGGGGGTGGGGCCTGGGCCTGTCTGGAGGGCGGCTGCTGCAAGGGTTCTGGAGCCCTGCAGGACAGAGCCCTAGCCTGTCCCCAGCTCACCCACCAGCCAGAGGCTGGAGGGCCCCGTAGAAAAGGCTGCAGGCTGCTTCTCACCATACTCTGCCATGAGGCAGAGTCATTGGCAGAGCAGGACCTCTGTAAGTCCTGCGCTAATGGGCATGTGCTGATGGCTGTGTTCCCGTCCTGCCACTATTGCGAAGTCTGATGGAGAGATCACAAGTTTTATAGACCAGCAAAAACGAAAAGGCCACCGCTAGAAATATGAAGATTGCAAAATATATATATCATTGGTAAAGGCAAATATACAGTCAAGGTAGTAAATCAACCACGCACAAAGCTATTAGGCTAAAAAACAAAAGAAGTAAAATCATCTACATCCACATTAAGCAGTTAAGGGACACATAAAACAAACCGATGTAAAATATAATGTCAAAAATAGCATTTGTGAGGGCAGGAGAGTAAAAATGCAGGGCTGTTAAAAATGTGTTTTGAGATTAGGAGGTTAGCAACTTAAAGCAACCTATTTTCTATATATAAATCTCATGGTAACCACAAACCAAAAACTGACTCCGGAACACACACACAAAAGAAAGGACTCCAAACAGTAAATATAGTAATCAAATCATAAGGGAAGAGAACAAAAAAACTATTAAAAAATCCAAAAATAATAGTTAACAAAATGGCAACAAATGCATAATCCCTTTAAATGTAAATGGACTAAATGCTGTCATCACAGGACACAGACTGGTTGAATGGATACAAAAACAAGATGTATATATAATATCTGCCTCCAGAAGATTCACTTCAGATCTAAAGACACACACAGACTGAAAGCGAGGGGATAGAGAAAGGTATCCTGTTCAAATGCAAATCAAAAGAAAGCCAGGGTTACATTAATAATATCAGATAAAACAGATTTGAAAACAAAGACTGTTACAAGAGACAAGGACATTACATAATGATTAAGGGATCAATCCCAAAAGAAGATGTAACAATTTTAAATATACATTTATAAAATATATATAAAGGAGAAACTGGCAATAATGCAATAACAGTAGGAGACTTTTTCTTTTTTTGGCTTTTTGCCTTATCTAGGGCCATACCTGCGGCATATGGAGGTTCCCAGGCTAGGGGTCTAACTCGAGCTGTAGCCGCCGGCCTTCGCCACAGCCACAGCAACGTGGGAACCGAGCCGCATCTGCAACCTACACCACAGCTCACGGCAATGCCAGATCCTTAACCCACTGAGCGAGGCCAGGGATCGAACCTGCAACCTCATGGTTCCTAGTCGGATTCGTTAACCACTGAGCCAGGACGGGAACTCCAGTAGGAGACTTTTATATCCCATTTACATCAGCTGACAGATCATCCAGACAGAAAAATAAGGGAATACTGGCCTTAAAAGACACATCAGACCAGAGGGACTTTTATGTATAACATTCCATCTAAAAGCAAGAGAATACTCTTTTCAAGCGTACACAGAATATTTTCCAGGACAGATCACATGCTAGGCTATGAAACAAGCTTTGGTAAATTTAAGAAAATTGAAATCATGTCTAGCATCTTTCCTAACCACAGTGCTATGAGACTAGACATTAACTAGGAAAAAAAAAAAAAACACTTTAGAACACAAACAAGTGGAGGCTAAATAATATGCTACTAAATGGACAACAGAGTACTGAAGGAATCCAAGGATAAATTTAAAAAATACCTGAGACAAATGAAAATGAAAGCACAATAACCCAAAATTTACACAGCAAAAGCAGTTCTAAGAGGGAAGTTTACAGTGTTACAAGACCTGGACCGGATGGGTTCACAGATAATTCTACCAAACACTTAGAGAAGAATTAATATCTACATTTCTCAAACTACTGCAAAAAACTGCAAAGGAAGAAATGCTTCTGAACTCATTCTACAAGGCCAGCAGCACCCTGATATCAAAAGCAGACAAATATATCACACACAAAAAAGAAAACCACAGGCCAATATCACTGCTGAACATAAGATTCAAAAATCCTCAATAAAACGTCAGCAAACTGAATTCAACAACACATTCAAAGTATCATAGACTATGATCAAGTGGGATTTAGCCCAGGGGTGCAAGGATGTAAAATCTGCAAATCAACCTGATACACATTAACAAACTGAAGAACAGAAATCATATCAATAGGTGCAGATAAAGCTTTTGACAAAATTCGACCTAATTTATGATTAAAAAAAAGAAAAAACCTCTCAACAAAGTGCTATAGAGGGGAAAACCTCAACATAGCAAAGACTGTATGACAAGCCCACAGCTAACATTATAGGTCACATACTAAACAGTGAAAAGCTGAAAGCCGTTTCCTCTAAGAGCTAACAAGACCAGGAGGCCTACTTTGAAAACTTTTATTCAACATAGTATTAGAAGCCCTAGCAACAGCCAATGAGACAAGAAAAAGGAATAAAAGGAACCCAAATTGAAAAGGAAGAATTAATATTGTCACTGTTTGCAGGTGACAGGAGACTAGGGATAGAAAATCTTCAAGGTGCCACCAGCAAACTATTAAACTAATAAATGAGTTCAGTACAGCTGCAGGATACAAAATGAATGTACGGAAATCTGCTGCATTTCCATATACTAGCAACAAACTATCGGAAAGAGAAATTAAGGAAATAAACCCATTTACTTAAGCCTTTTCCTCACTAGCATAAACAGTTTGGCTGAAGGACTGCTAGCTTCCGCATGTTCTAGAGCTTACCTTCATCTTCCTTCACTAAGAAAGAGAACAAAAGGTTAAATAAATAAACATCCACCCTGGAAATGGAGAAAACAAGCTTTATTATAACGATTTGAGATTTTGTGCATGGTCCAGATATACACCTAAATCTTGTTTCTCCTATGTTTCAAGACAGAATTAAAGATTTATTGTAGACTAAAGCATCCAAAATACTGTGGTACGTATGTAGCTACAAACATACAAACACTTTGATGCAGAGCGTTCATTCTTTTCTTTAAATAGGCAGTTGACATTTTGATTCATAAAAGAACAAATGATGAGACTATATCAGTGTCAATGTCAGAGAGAGCAAGACTTAGTGTTCTCTACACAAAACGTGGGAAACAGACCTGTAAAGACGGAATGTACAAAATAAAAAAAAAAAAAAGAAGCAAAAACCCCTCATCCTCATTACAGATGGTTGAAAGGCTACAGAATTGAGAATGATATAAAGAATTCTAAGAATACACTCTGTTGATGACAGAACATTCCTGTGTCATAAAGCAAAGACATTGAGTTTAAGGCTGTGTTGCTTTCAAACGTTAATGGACATGCTGTACATTCGCTGGAACGACATAGCCAATTTATTCACCTATTTTCGAACAGTAATAGCTTTCACACGTTCTCCACAAACAGACCACGCAGTCACTGCCACACAATTCATCTTCAGAAAATTTCAGATTAACACCATGATTTGTAGCTTACTGTCATTTAAAACAACCCCCCCCAATTCTTTATTTATACCAAACACATCTTTATTGGGCACTTAGTTTCCTTTATGGCAATGCTAGATTCCTAGTTATCAAAAATATTAAAATAACTGTAAAGTTTAAAACCCTGCGACATTTACAGAATTGCAACAGTCTCGCGATTTTTGACTTGAAGCAAAATCAGACGTTTGCAGCAAATAGCTTTGATTTTACCCTACCTGGAAAGGTCTTGCTTTTTCAATGATTAAACTAAAAATAGCCCTCCTTTTTTCAGAAGCTGGTGAAGGGAGGATGTTAAGAGTCCAAATGTCCATAAAGGTTTTTCCCATCTGAAGTCATCTCCAGATTACCTGACATTTATTTGTTATTTCTTCCGATGAACTTGATCGGTATTACCAAAGCGTTTACATGAATCCTTCCACGTTAAGGCTCCATAGACACCTGCTAGCGTACTGCTATTCCCGTTCACTCCGTTAGGACATACCCTGTATACATAATCGCAGAAGGAAGTGTGTTCTGGTTGCATGGACCTGTTAGTATTTACTGGCCTCAAATCTAGCCAAAGAGGAAATTAAATTAGGGAAATGCGGGGACATCAGTTACTGGAGGCTAAAGTCTGAACGAGATACTAAGAACCTTTTTTTTTTTTTTTCAAAAATGGCTAATAGTCATAAAGGCTTTTTAGTCACGTGTTTCTAGATGGTCAGGTGACTCTCTGCCCACTTCCCCATGTCCAGCAGGGGAGGTGTGTCTCGGAGATGCAGGTACCGGTATCTGTACCTGGGGAGGGAGCCGACCTCTACATTCCAACTGGCAACCTTCTGCCATAAGTGCCCAGGGGAAATTTCAATGGTGCTACTTATCATGAAATGTATGACAGGTTCTGTGCACTTGACAAAGAGAAGTCAAACAATAATGGTAGCCCAGAAGAAAAGAAAAAAAGCCACTTATTTGAATATCCTTCTCAGTTTACTAGACACCATTTTCCACAGCATGTGACAAAATTTCATTGAAATCTTGTCTATTCTTATCTTAGCAGCAGCACTTTTCTCCCCTACGATATGCTTACCAGGAAATACAGTAAACGCACATACGCATCCAAATTTGAAATCTTACCTATGTTTTAAGATTAGCTATATTTGGGGGAAAATACAGTGTTTCCTGGAGTGCCCGTGTGTTTTCAGTAACAGACAGTGGAACAGGTCTGAATCAAAACATCTCTTTCTTTCATTTCAGTTTCACGCCAATACTGACATGTCAAAAAATTAGCTTTGTATTCCACCTACCATTAAGATAACCAGTCTGATATGGTATCGATAGCTTCTTAATTTCCAAATTCACAAATATAATTTAGATGGGCAAAAAAAAAAAAAAAAACCAAAAAACCCTTTAAGTAAGCTAGACTTAAAGATCAATGGCCTAGGACACAATCTGAAATAGGAGACCGGTTTCACTTGCGAAAATAAACTAAAATCAATTTTACCAATTTTATTTTATTTTATCTTGTCTTTTGGCCTTATCTAGGGCCGCACCCGCGGCATATGGAGGTTCCCAGGCTAGGGGTCTAACAGGAGCTGCAGCCGCCGGCCTACACCACGGCCACAGCCATGCAGGATCTGAGCTGCGTCTGCGACCTACACCACAGCTCATGGCAACACCAGATCCTTAACCCACTGAGCGAGGCCAGGGATCGAACCCACAACCTCATGGTTCCTAGTCGGATTCGTTAACCACAGAGCCACGACGGGAACTCCAATTTTACCGATTTTAAAAGTTTTCAACATTTTAGGAGCTATCAAGACTCTAGCTTATCTTTTATGGAGAATGTTAGTAAACAGGAAAAGAGGATCCCCTCTCTAGAATGTAAGCCCCAAGGGGGAGGAAATTTTATCTGTTTTATCCATCACTTTATCTCTAGTGCCTAGAATAGGGCCTGGCACCCAGCCAGCACTCATTAAACACGAATATTTACATTCAAAGACTAATTTCACGGACTTTAGGATAAACATCTTTGTTGAGCATTCGAAAAATGTTCTTGAATTTTATAACTTTATCACAGTCTCAAATATTTTGAAAACCCTACCTCACTAAAAAAAAAAAAAAAAAAATGCGAAACCTAAATGTCAATCTTCCTGAAGAAAAAAATTTTAAGGGGTTGATTTGGGCGTAATAAATTTGAGAGAGAATCGAAAGTAGCTAGATTTCCCTTCTAAGTTTAAAAAAGTCCTACATAAGAGAAAGGTGGAACTCTAAATTAATCAGCAACAAACATCACTTTCATAGAGTTATACCTATGGGAAATGTTTTCTCATAGTACAGTGCTAAGGTGCTTTCAGTGAAAGAGACCCCAAGGTCATTACTGAAAATGCAGACTATAACATCCTATTTGGTAGAACCGAGTAGAAAAGTAAACAGTGGAAATAGGCCACGTCTTATTTTACAGCGTCAGTGACAGAGTTAACAACTGACCAAATGATTCTTAACATTTCTCAAAATGCATTTACACTTAATTTTTTATTTAAAAAAAAGTCTTTTGGCCACACCCATGGCACGCGGAAGTTCTGGGCCACATACCGAACCGGTGCCACAGCAGTAACAATGCCGGATCCTTAACCCGCTGTACCAACAAGGGAACTCCTATACTCGTTTAAATTAAGAGTAACTCCAGTTCGGAGTTCCTGTTGTGGCTCAGAGGGTTAAGAACCTGACTTAGTATCCACGAGGATGCAGGTTCCAGCCCTGATCTGGCTCAGTGGATTAAGGATCCAGCATTGCTGGGGCTGTGGTGTAGGCCGCAGGTTTGGCTTGGATCCAGTGTGGCTGTGGCTATGGTGTAGGCCAGCAGCTTGCAAATCCGATTCAACCCCTAGTCTGGGAACTTCCATATGTCACAGGTGCAGCCCTAAAAAAAAAAAAGGTAACGAGTTCAACTTTTCTTTTGACCTGTTTTTTGTTTTGTTTTATTTTTGAAAGCACAGAAGGCCATCTTCTGACAAAAAGTCAGCTGATACCGGCACTCCTGGAAAATGGCAAAAATTAAATCCGCTTTAGGGCTTTGCTCTGCTAGGACGGCTTTCAGCTGTGCAGGAAAGGAATGCGCTGAAGATGTTTCTGTCTTTCAGAGTGCTGCCTATTTTAATACACCAAAGATTCAGCTATATATATATATATTTGTATGTATATATATATAGTACATTCTACTTACCCTAATCATGTATACATAGTCCTTTAATGCCTCTACTAGTCATTAGACGATAAATAACCATAACATGCCCTTACCTGTAATGCTTCCGAGCTCACACAACTTTGGTAACATTTGCTTTCTAAGGGGAAACCGTTTATCAATCTCATGTCTTTGGCCGACACCATCAGTTCTCCCAAGGGCTGCTTATGGCTCTCTGTCCTAGGATACTGGCGTCCTACTGCACCTGCTGACGTCTCGTAGGAGGTAAAGCTTTTGCATTCGTGAAGTGGAAGAGGACAGACACGGGGAGGCGAACATGGCACAGACAACGCGACTTTTCCTTGAATTCCATTCCAGTGCATTCGGCTGGAGTTCACAGGGCTGATGGTTTACCAGAAGGTAGCATCGGGCTATGGTCATAGGCTTTTCCAAGTATTAGCAATTTCAGGTTTCCCTGAAAAGATACTCTGTTTTCTTGATACCAGGTGAGCGGGGAGGGAGTGGGGTGGGGCAGAAGAGGTGAAAAAAAACACGCAAAGATCTCGGATCCAACTCAAAGAGAATGGGGAATCTGCATGGACTTTCAAGTGTGAAACTCAAGAGCCCTGCCAATCCCAGATGGGATTTTGCAAGACAAAGTTATTTTTCCTAAAGTAATTTATGTGCAGTGATTGGTAACCCCCCCCAAATGTCACAAGAGTACACCTACCGTAAAAGTGAGGTGAGAAGGTTAAATGAAATATATAGCTATAACCGGTCTTGTTTTTGGAAGCTCTGCGCAAAAGCTACCACTCACAGGATTAACACATACCTTTAAATATCCTAGCTGTTTTTTCAATGCCTGTTTGATTTGTAAGATTAGTTTTACTACGTAAATCCCTGTCCTATAAGCCACAGTCCACAGGTGTAAAACTTTGCAGTTGTTTTTTTTTTTTTTTTACAGATTCAGTAGAAGAGATTTCTTTTCCTTCAACCGTAAATGTGGATTTCAGAGATCGGATATGCAGTTTTTTTTTAAGGAAATCGTTACATTCAGAAATAACCTCAGAAAGTTTCATCGATGATTCCTCCCAGTACGAAAAGTCTGGTATCATCTGGTCCCGCGTGGAGAAATCCATTCCAGTTGCTAAGCGTAAGATCTCTGTAAGGGGTTGTCCTGCCACCCACGGTTACTGCAGGTACCGGTAGACCTTGAAACAGTGGTTTCCAGAGTCTGCAACCACCACGTGGCCGTCTGAAGTCAGGGCCAGGCCTTGGGGGCCGTAGAGGGGGTCAGCAGATGTGTTGATGTAGGACAGAAAGGATCCGCTTCCATCGAAAACCTGCGAACGTACAGTCAGAGCAGGAAAGGAGAAGTTACAAGAAGAGGACGCTGTTCTTACCGTCGGGGTTAGAAAAGACTTGATGCGAATGTTTTTCATATGAACGCATGTGTGCAACCCCTCAAGGTTTGTTTGGGTCGCTGTCACAAACAAGCCCTCACCCCCACGGACCTGGCTTTTCCTCCCCTCTACGCTCCAAAGTCACCGACAAGGACCTGCCGTTGGCCGTGGGATCTTTTTTTTTTTTTTGTCTCTTTGCCTTATCTAGGGCCGCACCCGCGGCATATGGAGAAGCTGCAGCTGCCGGCCTTCGCCACAGCCACAGCCACGCAGGATCCGAGCCGCGTCTGCAACCTACACCACAGCTCACGGCAACGCCGGATCCTTAACCCGCTGAGCGAGGCCGGAGATTGAACCCACAACCTCATGGTTCCTAGTCGGATTCGTTAACCACTGAGCCACGATGGGAACTCCTGGCCGTGGGATCTTGCTTACGTTCTGGCAGTGCTCACGATGGGGGAGAACGGCCCTGGATGGTGCCTGGTGAATAAATGACCCTTACGTCTCACTTTCTCACCTTCCAGCCTCATAGGCTTCTCTGAGTCCCAATCAGAAGAGAGAAAAATCAAGCCGCGAGACCACAGAAGAATGATCTAAGTCATAATGTGTAAGGAGAAAATAGAGATGATTTTTTTGTTTTATACGTTAGACCAAGGGCATGGTTCAAGACGTTCAAGAGACGTCTTCTCTGGTCTGTGGGCTTCGATGAAATAAAAGGCACCCTTCCCCTTCACAGGCCCAGGCTGGTTTCTTCTGACCATTCTGGTTGGTGCATAGGGGGCTTCAAAAGGCAGTGAAACCGGCCGGGTACTCTGAGAAACACGATATAAAGAACTCAGCATCTGTGGTCCTAGCAGAACTGCTTCGTGGACCTAGTTCCCTGTCTGCTTTCGGGCAGGATTCCTCTTTCCGAAGGTAGACGTCTACTGGGATAATTAAGCAAGATAAATATACTGGAGAAATAAAAGCATTCAGTGCTACATGTATTTATTTAAATTTTGGCTTCCTTTTTTTTTTTTTTTTTTTTAATCTAGAGCTGCACCTGTGGCATATGGAGGTTCCTAGGCTAGGGGGCTAACAGGAGCTGTAGCCGCCCGCCTTCACCACAGCCACAGCCACGCGGGATCCGAGCCACGTCTGCAACCTACACCACAGCTCACGGCAACGCCAGATCCTTAACCCACTGAGCGAGGCCAGGGATCGAACCCACAACCTCATGGTTCTTAGTCGGATTCGTTAACCACTGAGCCACGAAGGGAACTCCAGCTTCTTTTTTTTTAAGGGCTGCACCCACACCATATGGAGGTTCCCAGGCTAGGGGTCAAATCGAGGCTGCAGCTGCCGGCCTACACCACAGCCACAGTAAGGTGGGATCCACATCTGCAACCCACATCACAGTTCACGCCAATGCCGGATCCTTACCCCACTGAGCAAGGCCAGGGATGGAACTCACATCTTTGCAGATACTAGTTGGGTTCATAACCTGCTGAGCCACGATGGGAACTCCCATAAAATAGTGTTTTAGTGTTTTGTTTTGTTTTTTTCCTGGAATGTAACCAGGTTTATGATTATTTCTATCCAATCAAAATGCCAAATGCCATTCATGATTATATTACTCTTAAACCACAAAAACATAGTTAAATTCATTATTATTATTGCTCTTTTTGGGTTCTTTTGTTTTTAATCTTGAAATAACTATAGATTCAAAAGAAAACTGCAGAGATAGTACAGAGGGATTCCGTGTATATTTCACCCAGTTCACCCAGTTCCCATAAAACCCAGCAAATTAACGCTGGGATATGTGTATAGCGGTACGTCGTTTGATCACAGGTAACCCCTGCAATCAATATACAGAACTATTCCGTCGTCACAGAGATCTCCCTTGTGCTGCCTTTTTTGGTCACAGCGGAAGTTTCTAGGCCAGCGGCAGTGACAATGCCTAATCCTTAACCTGCTAGGCCATCAGGGAACTCGTGCCTTTTTATAGTCACACCCACTCCCCTTCTCCCCCTAGCTCTGACTCTTGCCAACCGCTCATTTATTTTCTTTCCACATAATTTTGTCATTTTGAGAACATCGCCTAAATGGAATCATAGAGTTTGTGAAAATTTTTTTTTTTTTTTTTTGCTTTTCAGGGCGGCACTTGAGGCAAGCATGTGATCTTTTGAAAGTGGCTTTTTCTCACTCGACTTGATGCCCTTGACATACATCCAAGTTAGTCTGTTCTTTTTTGTTCCACAGAGTGGCCATACCAATTTGTTCAGCCCTGAACCTATTGAGAGACGTACTGGTGATTTTCAGTCTTCGGCCATTCCAAACAAAGCTTCTGTGAGTAACAGTGTACAGATTAAATGCTCAGGAGTGCAGTGACTGAGTTAGATGGCAAGCGTGTGCTTAATTTTTTAAGAACTTGCCAAACTATTTTCAAGGCTGTCAGTTAATATTCCCACTGACAGCGTATGAGAGATTTAGTTTTTCTGCATGTTTACCAGCATTTGGCGTTATAAATGTTTTAAAGTTTAGCTCGTCTAACAAGTGCATAGTAATAATTCATCATAGTCTTAATTTGCACTTCCCTAATGTCTAGGGAGACACGACATCTTTTCATGGGTATAATAACCTGTTCGGTGAAACTTCTCCTCGTGTCTTTTGCACAGTCTCTAATCGTATTGTTTGGCTCTTTTATTCTGAGACTCTTTCTTTGTCAGTCTTACAAGAGCTTTGTCAGTTTCATTATCTTTTCCAAGAGCCAACTTTCTGTTTCATTAATTTCCTCTATTTTTCTGTCTTGAATTTAACTGATTTCTGATACTACTTTCACTATTTTCTTCCTTCAGCTTGCTTTCAATTTTTTTTTTTTTAATGGCCACCCCTGAGACATATGGAAGTTCCCGGACCAGGGATTGAATCTGAGCCACAGCTACAAGCCATGCCACAGCAGCCACGACGCTGGATCCTTGTAACCCATTGCACCAAGCCGGGGATTGAACCCGTGATTCTGCAGTGACCTGAGCCTGATGCTTAACCCAATGCCCTGTGGTGGGAGCTCTGGCTTGTTTTGGTCTTCTCCTAGCTTCTTGAGGTGGAAGCTTGAGTTCTTGATTTGACTTATTCTCTGTTCCAATGTAGCATTTAATGCTATTCATTTCCCTTGCAGGTAGAACGGTGGTTACCAGCGGGTGAGGACGAGGGAGAAACTGGTCAAAGGGTATAAACTTCCAGTAAGAAGATCAATAAGCTCTGGGGATCTAACACACAGGGTAATGACCACAAACTGTATTTATTATGTTTTGCAAAGCTGCTAAGAGAGTAGAACTAACTGTTTTCACCACCAAAAGAGAAATGGTAATTATGAAAGCCATCAAGATGCATGCATTAAATGCGTGCCATTGTTTTGTATGTCAATTACACCTCAATAAAGCTAACAGAGAAAGAAAAGAAATGGTAATTATGGGACGTGATGAAACTTTTAAGTAAAGCTAGAGCAGTTATCATTTTGTAATATAAAAGTGTATCAAGTCAACCGGCTGCATACCTTAAGTTTACACAATGTTGTATGTCAATTATATTGCAATACATCTGGGGAAAAAAATTCCTTCTGGGCAATGTTTTAGCTGCATTCCACAAACCGATATGCAATATTTGCATTTTCATTCATTCCAACGTATTTTAAAATTTTACTTGAGACTTCCTCTTTGATTCACAGGTTATTTGGCAGAATAATGTTTTTAAATGCAGAAAACAAAATACATGGGATTATAAGGAAAACAATCATATTAAAATGTAACTATCAAAATGTTACAGGTTTGTTATAGTAAAATGTGCTTTCAAAATTAACACCTTAAATAAAGAACACCTAATAATGACTGTGTTTTTTTTTTGTCTTTTTAGGGCCACACCCTCAGCATATGGAGGTTCCCAGGCCAGGGGTCAAATCAGAGCTGCAGCTGCCGGCCTGCACCACAGTCACAGTAACTCAGGATCCGAGCCTCGTCTGCGACCTACACCACAAGTCATGCTAACACCGGATCCTTAACCCACTGAGCTAGCCCAGCGATTGAATCTGTGTCCTCATGGACACTAGTCGGGTTCATTAAGAACCAAACCAAGACCGGAACTCCATGACTGTAATTTTTAAGTAGTGATAAATATACCTGATCACTGAAATGTCTACAATTTCAATATAAAAAATTTTGTAATTGTTCTTAGTGATGGAGTTATAGGTATTACTAAAACTACTGTGATTTTGGCCTAGATTCATAATTAAAGGAAATTATAATTTTCAGTTGGAAGTTCGTATAAATAATTGGAGTTCTTTGGTGGCCTAGTGGCTAAGGATCCAGCATTGTCACTGCCGTGGCTCTGGTTTGCCGCCAGGTCTGGGAGCTTCCACAGGCCACAGGTGCAGGCCAAAAAAAAAGGTAGTATTTTTGTTCAATGGATCTCTTTTTTTTGTGTCTTTTTTTTTTTTTGCCTTATCCAGGGCAGCATCTGCAGCATATGGAGGTTCCCGGGCTAGGGGTCTAACAGAAGCTGTAGCCGCCCGCCTTCGCCACAGCCACAGCCACGCGGGATCCGAGCTGCGTCTGCGACCTACACCACAGCTCACGGCAACACCGGATCCTTAACCCACTGAGCAAGGCCAGGGATCGAACCTGCAACCTCATGGTTCTTAGATTCATTAACCACTGAGCCACGACGGGAACTCCTTAATGGATCTCTTGAATTCTAGCCACAACCCCTTTTGCTAAGAATCCCTGATTTAGAGGGTTTTCACTCTAGTAATATATATTTTTTTCTATTCCACCTTCCTAGTTTGGTACTTTTTTTTGGGGGGGGGGGCGTACCTGCGGCATATGAAGCTTCCCAGGCCAGGGGTCGAATCGGAGCTACAGCTGGCGGCCTACGCCACAGTCACAGCAACGCCAGATCCGAGCCGTGCCTATGACCCACACCACAACTCGCAGCAACGCCAGATCCTCAACCCACTGAGCGAGGCCAGGGTTCCAACCCGCATCCTCATGGATGCTGGTCAGAGTTGCTTCTGCTGAGCCACAGTGGGAACTCCCTAGTGTAATGCTTCTGCTGAGGTTATTGAAGGGCCGAATTACCTAACCAATGAATAAATAGAAAACCTTCCAGTTTGGGGGACAGACAGTTCTTGGCTGTCAGCAAATACCCGCCACCCTTAACAAATACACAGGCGTTTGAAGGTACCTGTATCCTGCTGTTCCCCCAGTCGGCCACGATGATGTTTCCATTTGAATCCACCGCTACGCCAGTGGGAGCATTAAACTGCCCGTTTCCTTCTCCATTCGAGCCAAACTTCAACATGAACTCTCCTTCCTGATTGAACACCTGTGTGAAAAATTTCGAAATTACGGCAGTTTTCATCAAGACCGTTAAGCGACCACTATGGCTTTTCAAAATATCTGGGAAGGCTGAGACATTCTTTAAAAAGCGGGAGGCAGTCACGCTGTAACCCAGCTATGATGGCAAAAAATAAAAATGGTTTAAAAAAAGGGAAGGAGCTGTCTACAGACGAGGCCTCAAACGACCTGTCGCTCCCCCAAGTGATGGACTAAATCTGACTCGGTGTTGGATAAACCACTTCTTTTTTCTAGCCTCTATCTGTTCATTATTAAATACTATGTAAAAATGCTTTCATTATAGGAGTTCCCGTTGTGGCTCAGAGATTAACGAATCCGACTAGGAACCATAAGATTGCAGGTTCGATCCCCGGCCTTGCTCAGTGGGTTAAGGATCTGGTGTTGCCGTGAGCTGTGGTGTAGGTCGCAGATGCGCCTCAGATCCCGCGTGGCTGTGGCTGTGGTGTAGGCCGGCGGCTACAGCTCCTGTTAGACCCCTAGCCTGGGAACCTCCATATGCTACGGGTACAGCCCTAGATAAGGCAAAAAGACAAAAAAAATTGTTTACTGCTACGCCTTGCACGTCGGCTCTTACATATATTCCATCCCCCACAGCGTCATCAGGCGCCGACCCAGGCCAGTACCAGCTGACCCCTAGAGGCTGCCTGCCGCGCGGGACACGATCGGCTCTGAGGCCACAGTTGCGCTTAGCGGAAGCGAGCAACTCGATTAAGGTCACTGTCTTCTAGGGGAGGTGGGCAGCATCTACGGCAGACTTCGCCGGCCTTCGCACTGTTAATATCTTCGTGGATTTCTTTTCTTTTCTTTTTTTGTCTTTTTGCCTTATCTAGAGCCGCACCCCCGGCATGTGGCGGTTCCCAGGCTAGGGGTCTAACAGGAGCTGTAGCCGCCGGCCTTCGCCACAGCCACAGCCACGCGGGATCCGAGCCGCGTCTGCAACCTACACCACAGCTCACGGCAACGCCGGATCCTTAACCCACTGAGCAAGGCCAGGGATCGAACCCGCAACCTCATGGTTCCTAGTCGGATTCGTTAACCACTGAGCCACGAGGGGAACTCCTACCCTCCCTCACTTTAAAAAATGTCAGTGAACTTGCTTCCAAGGAAAACTGTCTATCACTTTTCTAGGGGCAAACCGGTATCACTTGATAGAAACAGAAGGTACCCCTAAAAATAAAGGCGTAACTCAAAATAAAGGTGGCCACCAGCGCACGGCTCAGGACCACCAGTCAACCCCTTTAGTGGAAACTGCATCATATTCTGAGAAGCTTGGTCCAGAATGTTACTAAACATTTTCTCCTTCTAGTAAGTGAGATGTTGGTTTTGACCCACTTTATTAGTTCCCGATTTGCTCATAACAGGCATCAGATCTCCCTCCCCACTGTGTAAAAGAGTCTAGATAGTCTAAACCACGTGGACGAAGGAAGGGGCGGGCGCTGTTTCCTAAGGAGCATCTAGAAGGTATGGAATGTTCTGGATGAACACACGCCAGTGCTATTTCCCTTCCCAGACCTGTTGCTATGGCTGAGTTCTAATGCCTAATTTTGTTGGAAAGGCCTGACGACGCAGAACACTGAAAAAAAAAAAAATGCGATCTGGTTTGAATTTACTGAAAAGCCGCAAAATATGAAGCTTCCGAATATGGCTCCCTGAGCTCAAGGGATTGCTTTTTCAAATTTAATTTTCAAGGCACCTCCATGTACACTGGTTTCAAATTAAGAAACTTATGGCCACTATGTTTTGTTCACTTTGCCGGCTTTCCAAAGCCTGTACATTCAAACAGAAACCTCTTTTATTTTTATTTTATTTAGGGCCACACCTGTGGCAGATGGAAGTTCCCAGGCTAGCGGTTGAATGGGAGCCGCAGCTGCCGGCCTACACCGCAGCCACAGCAACGCGGGATCCAAGCCGCATCTGTGACCTACACCACAGCTCACGGCAATGCCGGATCCCCAACCCACTGGGTGAAACCAGGGATCGAACCTGCGTCCTTATGGATACCAGTCAGATTCATTTTCACTGTGCCACCACGGGAACTCGGGAAACCTGTAGCTCTAAAGAGGAACAAAAATCTACTCTTTCAGGCTAACTCTTGGGTATATATGGTGCTATGTCTTGGGTATATATGGTGGGTATTACATTTTCTCCCAGACAGATTCCTCAATCAAAGCAGTTAAAAGTTAACAACAATTGATCAGTTTATGGTACCTTGACAGAATGATTATGGAAATCTGTAACGATAATCTCATTATTGCTATTTACAGCTGCAAAATGCGGACCTGGAATAAAGATAGGAAAAAAAAAAACATGTGATGACTGTAACAACAGCAATGATTACAACAACACAGTAATTCTAAGACATAATATATTAACTTAGTTACTTAAAGAACAAAGAATCATCGACCCAGTCCTTGAAAGAGGATTCGGCCAGATCTCTGGCTCCAGATAACATGGATTCGATAGCATCCTACACCTGGGACTGTCTTCTCTGCCTTCTTCCAATCAAGCCCCGAGTCCCAGCAGCCCTCAGGAAGTGGGACGAGCAATAAGCATGGGAATTCATTCTCTGCACCAGCATCTGAAAGTCACGCCTCCCAGCTGCCCTGGGAGTCACAGGGGACCCTCAGCTCCCACTGCGGAGGGGACACGGTGACTCTCAGCACAAGGAAAAAAGTTCCAATGTGTAATATTTTTCTTGGAGTTCCTGTCGTGGCTCGGAGGTAATGAACCCAACTAGTATCCAGGAGGATGTGGGTTCAATCCCTGGCCTTGCTCAGTGGCTTAAGGATCTGGCATTGCCGTGAGCTGTGTAGGTCGCAGATGTGGCTCAGATCTGGCGTTGCTATGGCTGTGGCTCCAATTCGACCCCTAGCCTGGGAACTCCCATATGCCATGGGTGCAGCCTTAAAAAGACATATATATATATGTGTGTGTGTGTGTGTATATATATATATATATTTTTTTTTTTTTTCCTTAAGCTGAGCAGAAACCCAGAGATTATAATTTTGGCTGACATTCAGAACCTGGCAGAACTGGAGACAAAGCATAAAGAAATATTACGCAAATTAATGTTAAATGCCAAAAGCATCCGTAAGAAAATCAATAAACCGTTTTTAGCAGATGTAAAAAAAACGAAGTAAGTTTGTGATTGCTAGGCGTTGCACTAACAAAAGAAGTAAGAGACTGCCTTTCCTGGGCTCAGCAAATATTCTAAACTCTGGCTCTCTTATAATCCCCTAGAAAGGTGAAAAATATTCTCTTTCAGAAGCTCTTTAAAGAGGGCTACGGCTGGGTGGAAACAAGAGTTTCTCCATTGTTTCCCAAATATTTTTTTAAAAATGAGATTTTATTATTTTTTTTAAATAAAGTTAACACTTTATTTAATATTAACATTCAAAGGTTAGACTTCTGAGTTGAAAACTGCCACCAAGAGAAACCACACCTGGCTGCGGCTGACTTGACTGCGGGCAGAGTAACTAAGAAACATCTGACCATGCTTTTGCTTGGAGTTCATCCCCAGCGTCCTTCCCAAAGCCGGCAAACACGCTGGGGATAAGGCGTCTTCAACATGCTCCGACATCATGCAAACGTGAGCAGAAGAGGCATAAAGAGAGGGTTTACATATTACCATCGAGTGTACCTGCAAACTGCCTGTCCCCATTTCCTCGGCTACCAAACCTGGTGACTATTTTCCCGTTGGGCTGGAAGATGAACACACAGCACGCCTTGTTATCCACCACGATGATGTGCCCGTTGCGGTCCACGGAAACTCCTTTGGGCCCCATCAGCTTTCCCGATCCAATTTTTGTCTGTTAGAAACAAGCGCAGAACTGAAGGTGAAAGCACCGCAGAACACGAAGAGGGACGCTGGTTTCAGCAAACATTCACCCGAATGTTCAAACAAAGGTGCACAGCTATTCATGTGTTACCATGATCTTCTGTCTTGGAAAACTGTCTTTGTCACGTCCATTATCTGTAACTGATATTTATATGACATCCTTTTTTTTTTTTTGGCTTTTTAGGGCCACGCTTGCAGCATATGGACATTCCCAGGCGAGGGGTTGAATCGGAGCTGTAACCAGCCTACACCACAGCCACAGCAACGCGGGATCTGAGCTGCATCTGCGACCTATACCACAGCGCTCGACAACGCCCACTGAGCGAAGCCAGGTATCGAACTCGAGTCCTCATGGATATTAGTCGGGTTCGTTACCACTGAGCCATGATGGGAACTCCATCACAGTATTTTAAAATGGGAGAAAAGCATTAGATGTCTATTAAACATACACCAAATGTATTTAAAATCTTATTTTTCTGATTATGATATGCAGATAAATGCCTGTTTGCCATATGATGCGTGCCTTATATCTAAACTTTTATAGCTTCATTTTCTAGAGTATTTATAAAGAAGAACTTTACTCATTCGTGCATTTATTCACTAATTCTACAAAAACTGATTGAGCTCCCACTACGTGGCGCTTGGCAGACAAAGATGAAGACAACACCCACCCTCCAGGACATCTCAGTTGCACTGTCTACTGTGCTCTTTCTTTCTTTCTTTCTTTTTTGTCTTTTTATGGCCGCACCTGCAGCATACGGAAGTTCCCAAGCTAGGCGTCGTGAATCAGAGCTATAGCCGCCGGCCTACACCACAGCCACAGCAACACCAGATCCGAGCCGCACCTGCAACCTACATCACAGCTCATGGTGACACCGGACCCTTAACCCACTGAGCGAGGCCAGGGATCGAACCTGCATCCTCATGGATCCTAGTTGGGTTCGTTACCACTGAGTCACAACATGAACTCTGGGAAGATATATTTTAGAACATGGTGGCCAGGGGTCTCTGTACTTGTTCTGGGTCACAAAGAGTTCCTAGATGGACTGGAAGATGTGAGTGAAGAGGGAAGATGGAGAGGAAAACGATTAAGAGGCAGAGAAGAACGAAAATGAAGGCTAAGAAGTTGGTGAATAAGGAGTTCCTGTTGTGGCTCAGTGGTTAACGAATCCGACTATGAACCAACAGGTTGCGGGTTCGATGCCTGGCCTCGCTCAGAGGGTTAAGGATCTGGCGTTGCCGTGAGCTGTGGTGTAGGTCGCAGACGCGGCTCGGATCCTGCGTGGCTGTGGCTGTGGCGAAGGCCGGCGGCTACAGCTCCTGTTAGACCCCTAGCCTGGCAACCTCCATATGCCGCGGGTGCGGGCCTAGATAAGGAAAAAAAGACAAAAAAAAAAAAAAAAAAAGGGAGAGAGAGAAGTTGGTGAATAAAAGAAAGAAAGGAGATAAGGAATATCCCTACAACTGTTAGGAATAAATACAGACAATCAAATCTGTGTTAGTTTGTCTTTCTGAGTGCGCTTGTTTCATTTTACTGAGTTCCACTGAAGAAGAAGGTTAGTATCTGTTGACGGCCGTGGCCGTGACACCTGGATGAAACCCCACTAAAGCGCAAAAGCCTTTTCACTTACTATCCTGCTGCAACACCTGTCAAAAAAGGGAACTATGTTGAAACCATACCATATTCATTCCTCCAACCCTCCAGGGGGCACGAGGGTTCTTTAATGTTTATTCCAATTATTACCAACAGTATTCCAACCCTCAGAGTCCAGTTCTTCCAAAAACAAAGTCTACCATGTGCAGAACACTGATCTGTTCAATGAAAAACGCTCCATTCGGGAAACCGCTCTCTCTTAAACGTAAAACTTTTGATTTGTTTTAATTTACTAGATATGAAATATTTCAATATAGTAGACATAAAACCGTTCCAATAACTATTTTCGTGTTAGCTTCTGAATTTAAAAGGACGGGTCAGACACCAACGAGGATCAAGCCCGCGGCGGCGTCTCCGTGGAGGGGTGGAGCCTGGGCACCAACCTCTAACCGCAGAACTGGGATGTGCGGCTGGAACTGCCTCCTCTTCTGGGCTGTGCTCTCACAGCCACGCTCTGCACGGCCAGGCCGGCCCCGAGCTCGCCGGAACAAGCCTGATGCAGTAGGTTAAACATCCAGCACTGCCGGGATTTGTGAAGATTATGTGATAGAAGCAACCCCATACCTCCCGGGGTGGGAAGCCTCACAGACTGAAAAGTAACTGCATCACAGAGACTCAGCTACAGGACTGAGAGTTCTGAGCCTCACGTCAAATCCCCACGCCTGGGGATCGGGCACAGGGAGAAAGAGCCCGTGGAGCATCTGGCATTGAAGGCCAGCGGGGCTTGTGTGCAGGAGCTCCACAGGACTGGGGGAAACAGAGACCCCATCCTTGAAAGGCGCACACAGACTTTCACGTGCACTGGGTCCCAGGGCAAAGCAGTCTCCATAAGAATCCGGGTGGAACCTGACTGCGATTCTTGGAGGATCTCCTGGGAAAACAGGGGTGACTGTGGCTTGTTGTGGGGGAAGGGCACTGGAGGTGAAGCTCTTGGGGACATTCAGCAGCCTGCATTTCTCTGGAGGTGGCCATTTCTGGGAAAAACTGGTCCCTCCCATCAGCGCTGAGAAGCCCCAGGCCAAACAAAAATCCAGGTGGGATCTCAGCCCCATCCATCAGTAAACAGGCTGCCTAAAGACCCCTCAGGCACACAGCCAGCCTCTAATCTCATCCAGAGACAAAGCCCCATCCATCAGAGAGAGAGGAATCAACCCCACCTACCAGTGGGCAGGCATCAGTCCCTCCCATCGGGAAGCCTACAGCAAGCCCCCTCCATACCAACTTTAGCCACAGGGGAGGCAAACACCTGAACTAAGAGAGGCTACGACTCTATTGTTTACAAAAAGGTTACCACACCAAAAACCTATAAAAATGAAAAGACAGAAAAACTCTAACTCAGATAAGGGAGATAGAGAAAAGCCCAGAAAAACAGCTCAGTGATGAGGAGATTATCAGCATCCCAGAAAGAGACTTTAGACTGTTGATGCTGAAGATGATGCAAGGCATTGGAAATAGACTGGAGGCAAAGATTGATAATTTACAGGAAACACTGAGCAAAGAAATACAAGCTGTAAAAATTAAACAGAAGAGATGCAAAATACAATAACTGAAATAAAAAATTCCTTAGAAGCAGCCAACAGTAGAATACAGGAGGCAGAAGAATGAATCAGTGAGGTGGAGGACAGATTAGTGGAAATCTCTAATGCAGAAGAGAAAAGAGATAAAAGATTGAAAGGAAATGAGCAGAGTCTCAGAGAACTCTGGGATAATGTTAAATGCACCAACATCCGTATTATAGGGGTGCCAGAGGGAGAAGAGAGAGAGAAGGGGACAGAAAAAATATTTGAGGAGATTATAGCCGAAAACTTTCCTAATATGGGAGAGGAACCACTCACTCAAATCCAGGAAGCGCAACGAGTACCATATAAAATAAACCCAAGGAGGAACACCCCGAGACACGTATTAATCAAAATGACCAAAATTAAAGAAAAAGAGAAAATTTTGAAAGCAGCTAGGGAAAAGAAACAAATGACATACAAGGGAACCCCAATAAGGTTCTCAGCAGATTTCTCAGCTGAAGCTCTGCAGGCCAGAAGGGAGTGGCATGATATACTAAATGTGATGAAAGGGAAAAACTTCCAACCAAGATTACTTTATCCAGCAAGGCTCTCATTCAGATTTGAAGGAGAAATCAAAACCTTTACAGATAAGCAAAAGCTAAGAGAGTTCTGCAACACTAAACCAGCTTTACAACAAATCCTAAAGGAACTTCTCTAGGC
>PVHT020000257.1:19852390-19926209 GCA_004024745.2 Catagonus wagneri | reverse complement strand
AGGAGTTCCCGTCGTGGCGCAGTGGTTAACGAATCCGACTAGGAACCATGAGGTTGCGGGTTCGATCCCTGCCCCTGCTCAGTGGGTTAACGATCCGGCGTTGCCGTGAGCTGTGGTGTAGGTTGCAGACGCGGCTCGGATCCTGCGTTGCTGTGGCTGCGGCGCAGGCCAGTGGCTGCAGCTCCGATTAGACCCCTAGCCTGGGAACCTCCACATGCCGCGGGTGCGGCCATAAACCCGCGGCCATAAAATGACAAAAGGCAAAAAAAAAAAAAAATCTTTTTAATCTGTGCTGATATCTCTGTATTAGTCCTAATTCGATTTAATTATATTTACCCTTTGTTGCTTTATCAGATGTCAGATTATTTCTTTAATTAAAAAACTTCAGCTCTTGAATTTATTCATCAACTCAATTGTTTCAGTATTTTCAAACTCTCCAAGGGTGTCTTTTTTCTTTTCCTTCTTTACGTTCCATACATTCATTTTGTTGTTCTGTTCCTAACTTCTCTTTTTTTTTGTCTTTTTGCCTTTTTCTAGGGCCGCTCCTGTGGCATATGGAGGTTCCCAGGCTAGGGGTCTAACAGGAGCTGTAGCCACCGGCCTTCGCCACAGCCACAGCAATGCGGGATCCGAGCCGCGTCTGCGACCTACACCACAGCTCACGGCAACGCTGGATCCTTAACCCACTGAGCAAGGCCAGGGATCGAACCCGCAACCTCATAGTTCTTAGTCGGATTCGTTAACCACTGAGCCACGATGGGAACTCCAATGTTCCTAACTTCTTGAAAAGAACACATTTTAAATAAAAGAGAATACTTAAACCTATAAAATTTCCTGAGTGTAGCTATGACTTTACCTTATACAGTTAATGAAGTTTCCACTTTCAATATTTTGTAAATAGTCAAATTTTGCTATTTTTTCTTTGACTGAATAATTATAACCTTTTAAAAAAGATTTGGGGTTTCTTCCATAACATACGGAAAAAGAACCCCCCCCCAAAAAAACTGAATCACTTTGCTGTATACCTGAAACTAACACAACACTGTAAATCAATTATATTTCTTTTTTTTTCTTTTTAGGGCTGCACCTGTGGCATACGGAAGTTCCCAGGCTAGGGGTCAAATTGGAGCTGCAGCTGCCGGCCTACACCACAGCCACAGCAACATGGGATCTGAGCCACATCTGTGAACTACACCCCAGCTCACAACAATGCCAGATCCTCAAGCCACTGAGCGAGGCCAGGGATCGAACCCACAACCTCATGGACACTATGTTGGGTCCTTCACCTACTGAACCACAACGGGAACTCCCTCAATAAAAAAATTGTTTAATTAAAAAAAATTTCCCAAAACGGACACAGGAAATTAAAGAGCAGGATTTGAATCAGGCAGTCCGACTCCAAAGCCAGCAGTGAGCTGCTGCGCTGTGCTGCCTCTTCAGTTACACAGCTACTGTGAATCCTTACAAATGGGAGGACATACACGGGTCCTCCCATTTATAAGGGTTACCTGTTTGCTGGCAGCAGGAAATAGAGATGGAATTTGTAATCAATTCCATTTGTAATTTGACACCATCTCTTATCAGGGATTCATGTAACATCAAATTCTATTTATGATTAAGGAATAAGGTCTAATGGAACATGCAGAACTTTTCCCTCACAAGAAAAATAAAGAGCGGCCATTAGGAGTTCCCTTCGTGGGTCAGCGGTTAAGGAACCTGACTAGGATCCATGAAAATGCGGGTTTGGTCCCCGGCCTTGCTCAGTGGGTTAAGGATCCAGTGTTGCCATGAGCTGTGGTGTAGGTCGCAGATGCGGCTCGGATCCCGTGTTGCTGTGGCTGTGGAGTAGGCCATCGGCTACAGCTCCAATTCGACCCCTAGCCTGGGAACTTCCATATGCTGCAGGTGCAGCCCTAAAGAGCAAAAAAAAAAAAAAAAAAGAACGGTCATTAATTAATGTTTTAATAATCAATCTTAATTTGAAGAGCTTAGCTATTATTAACTCTTTATCCATAACTTATTACACAGATATGTATGTTGGTCAAAGTATGACCAGCCTGCAAATAGTTATGGGTTTGGTCTACATGGGAAACCCACAATTTGTGCTCAGTGGACCCCCGGAAAGACTGATTTTATTATCGAAATTAATTTGGTCAGAGAAAGGAAGCAGGTGCAACGGTCTGAGGATGGGTACAAGGCGCTTTTAGTCACTCCTTTTCCAGGAGCGGAAACTTCCGATTGCCCAAAGCCCCCCCCCTACCCCAAATCAGGTCCCCACGAGGCCAGGCATTGCCCGCGACCCGCTCACTTACATTCCCATCGTGGTTTGGGCAAGAGAGAGGCTTTCCCGCAGCCACAGCGCTGACTGTCTCCAGAATAGAGGACTCCCCGGCGTTGCTGCCAGGAGTTCGCTGAAGCACGTCCATCAGGTTCGTGATGAAAAAGTTGTTCTGGAGCGCGGCCACGCCCTTCTCGGGCAGGATGGAGGTCTGGCGGCACACCGGACAGGACAGGGTTAAGCTGTAGGCGGGGATGTAGTTCTGCAGGCACCTGTTGCGGGCGGAGCAGAAGCGGGCCGTCAGCCGCAGGGCTCCCGGGGTGGGTATCATCCTAGTTCTCTTCGCAGAAACTTCCCTCACTAGGAAAAGCGTGCTTCTCAAGGCAACAGGCTAACCTCACATCGGACCCGTTAACTGAGCGGGCAGATGATTCTGCTCGAGGAAAAGAATAATCTGCTTGACTTCGGGGAGTGTTTGCCAGAGCTTGAGGGAACCAGCAAAGTGTGGTCGGGTTAAGCCTTTCCGGCCTCGGAGGATCGCAGGACCCACTCCAGGCTTAATGAGTCAGAGTCTAAGGCAATGCGTATGCACTGTTAAGGGTCTAGTAGGGCAGTCATGAACTTGTGCATACTTAATGCAAACTGGGGGTAAGCGTTGGAAATTCTTTTTACATACAAAATCCTAAATTCGTCTCTGATGTTAAAAACACATCGAAGTGGAAATGGGTTGTTGGAAACAGGGATGGGGTGGAAGTGCTTGGGAGCTCAGTAGGTTAAGAATTTGGCGTCATCACCGTTGCGGCTTGGGTTTGAACCCTGGCCCCCGCACTTCCGCGTGCAGTGGCACGGCCAAAGAAAGCAGACAACAAAAAGGAACAGGGATGGGACACTCGGTCTCACCGACACGCTCTCTCCTTGCCTCTCCTGAAGAGCCATCGACTGAATTCATTTAATTAGCGAAACGTACGGCTAATAATGACGCACGTGCTGCTCGCTAAATTCAGAGTACAGTTGACTCCTGAACAGCGGGGAAGTGAGAGGGGCTGACCCTCTGGCAGAAAATCCACGTATAAATCACAGCCAGCCCCCCGTTAACTGGCCCCTCAACGCCTGCAGATTCAGCCAGCCACGGATGACGCTGATCCTGTGGTGCCTACTACTGGAAAAAGTCCGTATATAAGTAAACCCGTGCCATTCACACCCATGTTGTTTGAGGGTCAGCTGTCCTTCTCATGATCTTGGGACTGCTTTTAAGCATTTGAGGAAACACAGGCGGGATGTGGGCCGTCAAGGGCACTGCGAGAGTTCAAAACTGGACCATTCGGCACCAGAATATAAGCTCAACATAACTACGCTGTCCAACGTTCCCCAGTTTCTCCGACATGCAGAATTTGCAAACCTCTGTTTCACCGCATTTCTCGTTTCTTGCAGATGGGGCGAGATATGAGGTTAACTGACCTTCCCTGTGTCACACGAGCAGAGAGCACTGAGCCAAAGCTAGAGATGAAACGGCTTAGCAAGCTAAGGTCACTGGCGCCATCTAAAGCTAACAGACACGATTCAGCTGTCCTACCTGGGCCTCTCGGTGGCATTCATCAAGCCTGATTCCTGCCTCCCCACCTCTCCTTTCCTTCCTTTTCTTTCCCTCTTTCTTTTTTTTTTTTTTTTTTCTCTTTTTAGGGCTGCACCTGCGCCATATGGAGGTTCCCAGGCTAGGGGTCTAACTGGAGCTACAGTTGCCGGCCACAGCCACAGCCACAGCCACGCGGGATCCGAACTGCATCTGCAGCCTACACCAAAGCTCACGGCAACACTGGATCCTTAACCCACCAAGCGGGGCCAGGGATCGAACCCTCGGCCTCAGGGAACCTTGCTCTTTCCTGGCTTATGACATCATCCTCACCTGGTTATCCATCTGCTGCTCTATCTTTTCTACTGAGCCAGTACAGCTTGGAGTTAATCAAGGCACATTGTAAGCGCTCTTCTCTCTGGGATATTATGTTTTAGTACATAAGGTACACCGCTCCCGTGTTCACATTTCTTCCCACAGAGGTCTCCTCTGGGCCCAGTATCTGTGCACCAGCTGCTCTCTTGACATCTCCTCTTAGATGCCCCGCAGGTCCTAAGACTCTGCATGTCCAAAACCAAGCCCATGACCTTTCTCGCAAACAGTGCCTCCGCCTGTCTCAGTGAACAACACCTTGGTCATCTAAGCCAACCAGAACTAGGAGTTGTTCTTTCTTTTCCTTTCTGTTTTAAGCCGCACCCGCGACATATGGAAGTTCCTGGGCCAAGGGTCAAATTGGAGCTGCAGCTGCAGGCCTAGGCCACAGCCACAGCCATGCTAGATCTGAGCCGGAGATCTGAGTCTGTTTCTTTTTTTTTTTTATTAGAAGCAGACTCTTTTCTTTTATTCATCTATTTTTCTTTTTCTTTTTACTGCCGCACCTGCGGAATACGGAGGCTCCTGGGTCAAGGGTCGAATAGGAGCCACGTCTGTGACCTACGCAGCAGCTTGCAGCAACGTGGCAGCTTTAACCCACTGAGCGAGGCCAGGGATCAGACCACATCCTCACAGAGTCTGTGTCGGCTTCTTAACCCACTGAGCCACAGCGGAACTCCTGGAGTAGTTCTTAAACAGTGATTCCCTGACAGGCCTTCCCAGTCCACATCAATCCATCACCAATGCCTGGAAATTCTTAAATATCTTCCCAGCGTCCCCAGGTTGCTGGATCTGTCTTTTCCCCTCATCTGCTGCACAGCCACCACACGGGACTCATTTCCATCCTTCCAAAGTCTCATGGTCCCTGCCACGCTACACCTTTGCAAATACATGACATTCTTTTCTTCTGCTCGCTCCCCCATGCTAAATTAATTTTCTTCCTTTTTCTTTCTTTTGTTCTTTTTTTTTTTTTTTTTGCTTTTTTAGGGCTGCATATGGAAGTTCCCAGGCTAAGGGGTTGAGTCAGAGCCACAGATGCTGGCCTACACCACAGCCACAGCAATGCCAGATCCGAGCTGCGTCTGTGACCTACACCACAGCTCACGGCAATGCCGGATCCCCGACACACTGAGTGAGGCTGGGGATTGAACCCGCGTCCTCATGGATACTAGCTGGGTTTGGAAACTGCTGTGCCACAACGGGAACTCCAATTCTGACTCGTTAGGATTTCTGCCTAGTCACCACTTGCTAGGTACCGACTGGCTCCTCCACTAGGCCGTAAGCACCACGAGGCCAGGGGCTGTGTCTCTCTTCCAAGCCACCCTGCTGGTGATATTTTTTCTTTTTTTCTTTTTGCTTCCCAGGGCCACACCCACAGCACACGGAAGCTCTCACGCCAGGGACTGAATCGGAGCTGCAGAAGCCAGCCTATACCACAGCCACATGTGTCTGCAGCCTACACCACAGCTCAGGGCAACACCGGATCCCCAAGCCACTGGGCGAGGCCAGGGATCGAACCCGCATCCCCATGGATCCCAGTCAGGCTCATTAACTGCTGAGCCACGAAGGGAACTCCTGACACTGTGAAAGAAATAAGAGTAAGAGGACAGCTGCTCGCCAGGCGGCTGGTGTTTGTACCCGGCATGGGGTGGCTCTGAGGGATCCCAGGCCTCACGCTCTTCTGAGCCATGAAGGTCTGTCTCTACAAAAACACGCTTTTCCTATTTTAAAGGCAGTGGCCAGCACCTTCAAAAGAAAACAAGTTCAGGAGTTCTGGTTGTGGTCCAGTGTGTGAAGGATCTGGCGTTGCTGCAGCTGTGGCTCAGATCTGATCCCCGGCCCGGGAACTTCCATGCATGCGCCTTGGGTATGGCAGAAAAACAAAAAAAAAAAGGAAGTTCACTGCACACGATGCCAAGACAATGTCAGCACACAGCATCCCATGGGGACTCGTTGCTGTAGGATCTTGAAACCCCAACGAGGAGTTCCCATCGCGGCTCAGTGGTTAACGAATCTGACTACGAACCATGAGGTTGCAGGTTCGATCCCTGGCCTCGCTCAGTGGGTTAAGGATCCGGCGTTGCCGTGAGCTGCGGTGTAGGTTGCAGACGCGGCTCTGATCCCGCGTGGCTGTGGCTGTGGTGAAGGCCGGCGGCTACAGCTCCTGTTAGACCCCTAGCCTGGGAACCTCCATATGCCGCGGGTGCGGCCCTAGATAAGGCAAAAAGACAGGAAAAAAAAAAGAAAAAGAAACCCCAACGAGCTCTTGGATGGGGAGCGGAAGTGGGCTGGGCCAGACCCAATTGAGAGGGCGGGGGCAAAGCCAGGGCAGCCCAGAAGTGTGGCCGCTCACATGCTGGAGCCAGGAAATGGGAGCCAAACACAGGCTGACCAGGCACTGAACGCCGGGGTACGTATGGTTCAGCTCGGCCAAGTTCAAGCTGAGTGGCTCTAGAGCACTGGGCTGTGCCCACTGCTGCATGTCAAAGAACGATCTCTCCACGTGAGCCCAGGGACACGCGGACAATCAGCGGGTGTTCCTATTTCAGCTACAGCCCTTGAGTGAGGAGTGAAAAATCAGTCTCTCTCTATTTAGCCGTTCGGGAATGTGAATTATACAGTACTTAAGCCAGGTGTGAAATGAATAAATACAAAGTCTCAGGGTCTTATACACCACTTGAAACAAAAAACCCTACCTACCAGCACACACACACACACACACACACATACTTCAAAATGAAAAAACAAAACACTACAACCACAAGGGGCAATCCAGCCATCCATTACCACCGAGAATGTGGTTATTCTGTCACCTTTCAGACCTTCCAAAGTAAATCAACTCAAAGCACATTCAGTGAGATAACAGAGGTATGTTAAACGGGATGGTACATGTAATTAGCATTGATCTGAACTCACTGGAGGAGTTACCACTGTGGTGCAGTAGGTTAAGGATCTGGTGTTGCCAGAGCTGTGGTGTAGGACACAGATGAGGCTGGGATTCGGTCCCTGGCCTGGGAACTTCCGTATGCCCCAAGTGCAGCTGAAAAAAAGGGGGGGAAAAAAAGAAGAAGAAAGAAAAGAAAGACTAAGAAAAAAAAAAGTTTGTGGAGTTCCCGTTGTGGCTCAGCAGGTTAAGAACCAAAGTAGTACCTGGGAGGATGCAGGTTCAGTCTCTGGCCTGGCTCAGTGGGTTGAGGGTCTGGCGTTGCCGCAAGCTGTGGTGTAGGTCCCAGATGTGGCTTGGATCTGGTGTTGCTGTGGCTGTGGCCTAGGCTGGCAACTGCAGCTGATTTGAACCCTAGCCCAGGTACTTCCATATGCCACGGTTCAGCAGTAAAAGCAAAAAGCAAAATAGATAAATAACTTTTTTTAAAAAAAGTTTGTTTTTATATGCAGCAAATTGTATATTCAGAAAATTTATAATCATTTCATATATATAGCGGCTTTTTTTTTTGTTTGTTTGTTTTTTGTGTGTGTGTGTTTTTAGGGCCGCACCCACAGCATATAGAAGCTCCCAGGCTAGGGAATCTAACGAGAGCTGCAGCTGCCGGCCTATGCCACAGCCACAGCAACACCAGATCCGAGCCGCATCTACAACCTACACCACTTCTCACGGCAATGCTGGATCCTTTAACCCACTGAGTGAGGACAGGGAGTGAACCCGAGTGCTCATGGACACTAGTCGGGTTAGTTACCACTGAGCCACGACAGGAACACCCCACATATATAGTTTTTTTCCTTCCTCTGAAACATCATAACGTTCAAATGTGCCGCTCGTATGTGTCTTCTGAAGTATCTTTGGAGAAAAGCTCTCTCCTTTTAACTAATTCCTCATATATGCAGGTGTTTTACCTGATTTATTACGCAGGAGAAAATAAGATTTTTAACGGGCCCACACCAAAGATCCTCTATGAGGAACGCTATGGCTGGCCATAACTGTTTCACAAATAGCAAAAGGGAACATTCTAAAAAATTCTGCATCTTAAAATATTTTATGCTCCATCTCCCGGGGAAATAATAGCTACGGGACCATTCCCTCCCGCTTTGGAAATAAAGTAAATGCTTGACGGCTCATGATTAGGCTTCTGGATGGCTCTCAGAAGCACAGAACACGTATTGTCTCCCACAGGTAACTGGAGAATTCTGGAAAGAACCCTCTGGCAGGCTGGAGGAGGCGGGTCTGGGTAGCTCCCGTCTCCGAGCACAAAGGAGGCTTACCTCTCGCAGAAAGTGTGCAGACAGGGGAGAACCTTGGGATTCTTGTATCTTTCCAGGCATATACTGCAAATCAGAAACTGCTTGTCAATCTGGCGCACGACAGGACTTGGGATGTTGGTGGCTTCACTGGCCATCCTAGACCGCTGACATGGGGGGCCGGCTGTCTTTGACCCTGCGCGGTGCTGCTGTCAGACAGAAAAACCAAAACGGAGAAACGTGACCAGCTGGAGCTGCAAATCATCACTGGCTTATTTCGCTAGAGGCACAGCGAGAAGTCCGCGTCCGTGACCTCAGAAGGACCATAACCAGCCCTCATCGTAGAGACGGTGTACAGTGAGGGGCCTGTTTTGCAATTCAGTCAAAGTCACACCTTCACCACGCAAACAAACAAAGCAAACTAGAAGACGGTATGTCGTACAAGGTCGTAGCTCGCTGGGTTTTGAAGCAGGGGCAGCTGCAGGCTAAATACTTGCAAAGTTCATGCCTTCAGCCATGACTATATCTGAATGGATATTTAGAGTCTTCTTATGACATAAAAGGTGCTTATATATTTACATATATTCATTTATCATATTTATGATATATATTTGTAATACATTATTATATAATAGATATTTACAATTTTCTTGGCATATAGTCTTACTATAGCATATATTGAATAGAATAGTCTTATTTGGAATGTGTTTTCTCAAATATTATACTTGAAGGGGGTCAAAATATGCCACCCCTAAATAAGCCATCCTTTTTTTTTTTTTTTTTTGCTTTTTTAGGGACGCAAGTGTGGCACTGGACATTCCCAGACTAGGGATCAAATCACGGCAACACCAAATCCTTAACCCACTGAGCAAGGCCAGGGATCGAACCTCCATCCTCATGGATCTTAGCTGGGTTCATTAGCGCTGAGCCACAGCGGGAACTCCCAAATTCCATTGTATGGATCTCTTAAAACTGAGGCTCAGTGAGTAAGTTTGCCAGAATGCAAACCCATGACTCTTTTTTGTTTTTTTAATAAACATGTTTTATTGCGAACCCATGACTCTTTACCCCTTAAAGGCACCTCACCTCCCTTGACCTTGTGTTTAAAGAGAGCCGTGCTATGGAAGCTTGGTTTATACATTTTTTAACTTGGTCTGGAACTTGTGTTTATAGAATCCATCTACTAATTCTTTCTAAAGGAAACCCTCTTTCCCAAATATAAATGATGGCCCTTCTCTCTCCCCACCAAATCTCCAACTTTTTAAAAAGTATGTCCACTTTTATCCAGAAAATTCTGCTATTTACACATACCTGAGCATGGTTACCAACATGACACATCCATTTTCCAACTCTATGCCTTCTAGATAAGTTCTTTGAAAAGCATGATTCATAAACAGACCGAGCTTGTGAAAGCACCTGCTGTACAAGAGTGTCACGTTCAAACAGAACTCACTGTGTGAGTTAAACAGTGTAGGTGTAACATATCTAATTAGCCAGCATTATCTGCTAGACTCTCATAGAATGTCTTCCAAAGAAACTGAGTAGAGAATGATATCCATTGACTGGGATAAACGCAGCTCCTCTCTTGGGAGCTCAAAAATGCTGGCACGTCATCCGCTATTCTTTAACCACATCCCCAAGACGTCACGCCTAAGACATCCTTCCAGAGTGAAGGAATGGATTTGTCTGGCTTTAAGATAAAGAAACCAAAGCTGAGGGTTTAAATGACTGGCCCAAGGTCAGCCAGTAACATTGGTGAATCAGATTTCAAGTTTTCTGTCTTATCTGATAAGTCGATGAGCTCTCCTCTTAAGCAGGTATAACACTTTACTGGCGTCCCGCTGTGTGTGTGTGACATATAAAAATTAGAGAGGGAGCTCCCGTCGTGGCTCAGCGGGTTAAGAACCTGACTAGTATCCATGAGGATGAGGGTTTGATACCTGGCCCCGCTCAGTGGGCTAAGGGTCTGGCACTGCTGTGGCATAGGTCACAGACGCAGCTCAGATCCGGCGTTGCTGTGGCTGAGGTGTAGGCCGGCAGCTGCCACTCCAGTTTGACCCCTAGCCTGGGAACCTCCATATGCTTGCTGCAGGTGCAGCCTTTAAAGAAACAAAAAACAGGAGTTCCCATCATGGCTCAGTGGTCAACGAATCTGACTAGGAACCATGAGGTTGCGGGTTCGATCCCTGGCCTCGCTCAGTGGGTTAAGGATCCAGCATTGCCGTGAGCTGTGGTGAAGGTTGCAGACACAGCTCAGATCCTGTGGTGGCTACAGCTCCAATTAGACCCCTAGCCTGGGAAACTCCATATGCCGCGAGTGCGGCCCTAGAAAAGGCAAAAAGACAAAAAAAAAAAAAAACCAAACGACAACAACAAAAAAAACCCAGAGTACTAACAGTGGAACAATAGATTCCAGATCTAGAAGGTTGATTTGGTCCCTGAGCAAAAATGACACATGAATTAGTGAAGCATTCCATATTTTTTAAAAACCCTATTGAACTTTCCAGTTGAAATCAGTTAAAAAGAATTTTCTTTTGAATAGCTTTTGGAAATGTTCATATTAACCTTTGAAATAATCAGTCACACTGAGTATTGAAACAAGCAGAAAGAAAACATCATATTGTATTTTACTTTTTTTTTAAACCTTAAAATGTTGTATTTTTGGCAAGGAAAAAAATATTTGTTTTAATCAAATGATAGATGTCAACTAAATGAAACTGCCTGGGATGACATTTTTATCTTCTAAATCGGAAATAAAAACATTTCATTCTAGTTTTCACTCTAATTTTTTTTTTGCTTTTTTAGGGCTGCACCCACGGCATATGGAGGTTCCCAGGCTAGGGGTCTAAGAGGAGCTGTAGCCGCCGGCCTTCGCCACAGCCACAGCCATGCGGGATCCGAGCCGCGTCTGCAGCCTACACCACAGCTCATGGCAACACCGGATCCTTAACCTACTGAGCGAGGCCAGGGATCGAACCCGCAACCTCATGGTTCCTAGTTGGATTCGTTTCTGCTGCGCCACGACAGGAACTCCTAATTTTATGATAATGATTGCAGTGGGTGAGAGTAAGTCTTTGTTGGTATTGTTAATTTATACGGTAAATTAAGTTTACTCATTAGCAGGAATTTAAAATCATGACCATATTACAGTCCGTCACAAGTGACCTCTTGAAGATCTGTGGATTTTTAGGACTCCCAGCATCAATATGAAAGGTTTTCAACCCCCGAAGCGCCCCTCAGCCAAGACTTTGCCAGGATAATGATTATTCCCTCAACAGAATGGACGCCTGCAGTAGAAATCTGACTACCCCTAAAGGGATGATGTGCTGGGGAAAACGGAGGCAGAGAATGTGCTAAGAAGCACTGCAGGAAGCCTTCCATCCGTCTGAATACGCTGCAAGGAATAGACACAGAATATACGACAGCCTTTCATCAAAGCGTTGGGCACAACCACTGTGTCTTCTCTCCTGGATTAGAAGCTCAGTAACCACTGTCTAAATTCTCGACTGCTCTCCTTGGGTTCTGAAGCGTCAGAGATCATTTTTACTCACGGAACCGGCAGAAACAAGTGCATGGTAATAAAGATCAGCATAGAGAACCAGGGAGTTCCTGTCGTGGCTCAGCAGAAACTAGTATCCATGAGGATGCAGGTTTGATCCCTGGCCTCGCTCAGAGGGTTAAGGATCCAGCGTTGCCGTGAGCTGTGGTGCAGGTTGCAGACGCGGCTCGGATCCCGCGTGGCTGTGGCTGTGGCCAGCAACTTCAGCTCTGATTCGACCCCTAGCCTGGGAATCTCCATATGCCTAGGGTGCAGGCCTAAAAAGACCCTCAACATCCCCCCCCCCAAAAAAAAAAAGGAATAGAGAACCATTCTTTGACTGGGAATCTGCAAAACCAATTTCTGGAGAGACACACGTGAAAACACACCTGGCTGGATTGGGTCTCTGCAGGAGCCAAAACGCTTTCGGATGCAGGAACTATCACCAGACGTGTTGACCAAAGGTCAAGAGAAAGGATATGACACACAGGCGAAGGCAGGAAGAGCGGTTTTAAAACTACATAAATAGCCAACATTTAGTGTCATGTTGACATGAACCAGCTCTAAGAGGTTCCCTGGAGTTCCCATCATGGCTCAGTGGAAATGAATCTGACTAGTATCCACAGGGACACAGGTTCGATCCCTGGCCTGGCTCAGTGGGTTAAGGATCCGGCGTTGCCGTGAGCTGTGGTGCAGGTCACAGGAGGCTCAGATCTGGTGTTGCTGTGGCTGTGGTGTAGGCAGGTACTAAAAAAAACAGGTTCCTTGTCGGTGGGCACCAACAATACCGCTTACAGAGGGGTTCGCTGCCTCCTCCAGCCCTTGACTCAGTATCACCTGCTCAGCGTGTGACCCTTCTGTTTAAAAGTGACACTTGCCCCCGATCTCCTAGCACTTGCGGCCCCCGTCCTTTCTCTATTTTTTTTCTCCACAGCACCGGTCCCTTTACCATAGAATGTGCAATGTATTTGTTTTGCATATTGTCTTCTCCTCCCCCGCTTCACAAGGACACAAGTCACAAGGGCAGGGGTTTTTGTCATTAGTCTCCACGCCTGGAACTGTGCCTGGTATGTGGTAGGCACCTGGGAGCAGAGCTCACTCACAACGATGTGTTATTTCTGCTGTAGAGCAAAGAGGCTTAGCTACATCCGTGTGTACGTATGTACACATGTGTGTGGATATTCTTTTTCCTTTTCTTTTCCAACGCGGTTTAGCCCAGGATAATGAATAGAGCGCCCTGTGCTGCATGGTAGGACCCTGCTGTCAGTCCATCCGGTATATACTGGCTCGCCTCTGCTCCTCCCAGACTCCCGGTCCTGCCCTCCCCAACCCCATGGTACCCACGGGTCTGTTCTCTATGGGAGTCTACTTCTGTTTCGCAGATATGTTGATTGACACTTTTTTTTTACTTTTTTTTTTTTTTGCCTATGGAGGTTCCCAGGCTGGGGGTCTAACAGGAGCTGTAGCCACCGGCCTTCGCCACAGCCACAGCCACGCGGGATCCGAGCCGCGTCTGCGACCTACACCACAGCTCACGGCAACGCCGGATCCTTAACCCACTGAGCGAGGCCAGGGATCGAATCGGCGACAAGAGCGACGTTGGCTGAATTACATGATAAAGAGGATGGTCACTGCCGGTCTCGCAAACGTTTTTACTTGACATCAGATGTTACCTGCCTTCCTATGTGACCGTCTACTGCTTAGCAACATATGCCGTGATCCAGAGGGTAAATGTTTTCACACACTGGAAATGCAGGAAAAGAAATGGAGAACTATGGAGGACACATATGCATGGAAATAAAAAAAAATCGAAGGATCTTGAAACCCCAACGAGGAGTTCCCGTCGTGGCTCAGTGGTTAACAAATCTGACTAGAAACCACGAGGTTGCGGGTTCGATCCTGGCTTTTCTCAGTGGGTTAAGGATCCAGTGTTGCCATGAGCTGTGGTGTAGGTTGCAGACGCGGCTCGGATCCCGCGTTGCTGTGGCTGTGGTGAAGGCCGGCGGCTACAGCTCCTGTTAGACCCCTAGCCTGGGAACCTCCATATGCCGCCGGTGCAGCCCAAATAAGGCAGAAAAAAAAAATCAAAGAAGGCTGACATATAAATTCCTTATTAGTTGGGACTTACCAACTAAACGCAGCTTGTGTGGGTACAAACAATGCAACCATCACATAACAAAATCCTTGGGCACAGAAAAGTCCTGTGCCAGCATTTCTTTCCTCACGTCATCTCTGGTGTTTTGTCTGGCTCCTTTTCTAAAATCTCCTACGACTTGGTGGAAATTACAACCAAATGGAAAAGAAGAATTTGATAGGAGGAGATGAAATGAAAGAAAACCGCCTGCGTCCACACTTCTTAAGGCGAAAGCATATTCCCACTCCAAATTATACCACTGAGATCAGAAAACTATCCAAAATCTTTGCTGCCGACACTAGTGTGAGGCGGGGCAGTGAGAGAAGAGACAGACAGAAAGCACTCTTCTGGAAAAAGGAAGGGAGCTGGAGAACACCTGTCTGGCTGGGCTGGAATACAGGTCGAGAGTCCTTCCGAAAATAAAATTTGAACGTAATTTGTGGGTAAGAGGCAGCGCATCTGGTGACACGTCATCCTAAAGGCACAAGACTCCACTTCTTTTGTTTCACTGTATGGCACTCCTGGATTATGACTTCTCTTTGTTGCTACTTTGCCAAATTATTTATTAATTTAGGCACAGTTTTTGGCTTGTTTGTTCTCGGGCCAACGACAATGGTACAGATCTGCTAAAATCAGCTTCCCAAGAAGGTAAAAAATCTTCTGGTACATTTACAGAAAAAGACATCTTGAAACACCCAGGAGTATCTGCAACTCACAATATGCTACTTTTAACCTGCCAGGGCGGGTGGCATCGAGAGCTCAAGGCACGGATGAAACTACACTTTAGAAAATACATTTTTTAAATCTTTCAAACGTCTGAGCACACTATCATTCACCTGCAATGCAATCTACGCTGTTACTGAGGGACGAAAAGAGGACAGTCTTGAGTGAAATTAAAACAGGGTGACCTACTTCCAGTTAAATCAAGCCTCTATCCCACGTGGGCCATTCTGTAAATTAGAAAAGCCAGATGCAGTATCGCGCCCGACAGCAGCCGGCATGTGAGTGTGTGTATGCGTGTGCTGGGGTGCGGGGTGGGGGTGCCGGGAGTCCGTGGGCTGGAACTTCTGTTCCCAGAGAAGGGTGTGTCCCCCGGCTTTCCCAGGGCTCTCGGTTCCAGAGTCAGAGACACGGCAGCTTCCTGAGATTGCTGGGGTCTCCCCTATGCAAGCTGATTTTGAAGCCAAGCCCCCGATCTGTCTCTCTACCTGCTTCCCGTACTTCTTTGCTTAGTCGAAGTCACGGCAGGAAGCTTCAGGGAAAGGTCTTGCCTTTTGCAGATAGGTGCTTAAGCCTGGCTTGGGGTTTTCTAAGCTCCAGAAGGCTGAGTCTGGCATGCTGGAGTGTTAGGTGATCGGGCTAAGTGGCGTTCATCTTACAGGACCCTGGGACATCAAGACGCTGGGGTCTCCTCTCCCCGCATCCATCACCTTGCCAAGCCTCTTCCGTTGCTTTCCTTGGGGACCACGTGAAGAGGATGAATAGTCTGAGAAAAGGCAGCGGGCAGCCAGGGCCCTAAGCTCTGGGAGCTGGGCGAGGCTAGCAGGAAAGAGGAAGGGACATTTATTCTGTGCCAGAACTTCAAAAGACACGGGATCACCGAACAGCAAAAGCCATTTTTGCCCTGGCCGAAAGGGAGCACGTTATTGAAACCCGCTGTTGATCAGGTGTAATCTTTACTTACATTTATACGTTTTTCAAGGGTAATAATAAAAAGCACTTAACAGAAGAGTGGCAGCTATTGAGAAGACAGAGGCTGAAGACAGTAAAGTGGACAGCCCAGCACCAAAAAGCAGGAACGAGCGTCTCTTTCAATGACGCTGTTTGAATAATTATACTGGGCTTCTTTGGTCTAAACTAAATCTCCAAATTCTAGGAGGAAACCTGACCTGTTAAATTCAGATAATCTACACAATAATGCTATTCAAAGAACCCCAGTAGTCAAGCCCATTATAGAGCATAGTCTACTGAAATCTACACTAAAATCCTTATATAAGAAATAAAGAGGCACAGATGACAGCAGAGATGTGTTTGAAAGCAATTACAGATGTGTGCAAATTAGAATTTTGCCACATTAGAAGTAATTATTTCTTTTTAAAAGAAAAAAATCAAACAGTGAATCAGGTGGTAGCAATTTTTTTAGGTTTGAAAGTATTTCTCTTCCTTGCATCTCAATAATACCTACAAGATGTTTGGTTACCATCTTAGTTTTATCAGAGAGAAAATGAAAAAAAAAGGGGCATAAAGGAGACTTAAAAATTAAGCTTAAATTTAAAAAATTGCTACATATTTAGGACTTTTTGCCACTTAATAAAGATAGATAAAAGAAAGTCCTAAGTTTGGAGAAATTAATGTCTAAAGATATCCAAGTGAAGCATATTCGTATTTCTTCGTGAAACAAAGAAGTAGGTTTTACTTTATTTCACAAGCAGCAAAGTCTACCAAGCTCACACCCCAGAAGATGAAAACTAAGTCATCTCAGGATTCGAATATTCATTAGAGCGAAAATGTGCATAGATTTGATTTTCCATTTTAAGACGAGTGGGTTATATGGAGGCTGCCATCCTGCTTCTTGAAACAGCACGTATTCCATCTGAGAACATTTTTACACTCAGCCATGTTTTAACCTTTGCGAGGCTCTAACCCTTGCGACTTTCTAGGAGAAAATGGGAAGGAAAGACTTTGAGGTTTAGGAAAGGCCACCCTTCACATCCCCGCGACAGAAAGCTGCTCTCTCTTCCTCGTCCCACAGCACGCATGAAACTTCTCATTGTGTGCTTGCTGGGAGGAGCACGCATCACTTAACACTACAGTGGGTTAGCAACAGCACCGCTAAGCATCTGTCCAAAAACACTAAAAGGCACCAGAAAATAGGTTAAAAGTAGGCAGGAGCGAATCCTCAGTACTCAGGAAATCATCAGTTGCAGAATCTGGGCAAACAAATGGCTCTCTTTACATATTCTACTTAAAACAGAACCAAGAACAACAACAACAAAAAAAAACCTCTGACAATTAACCCGCAACGAATAAAACTACTGTAAAATGAGCAGAGCCAAAGAACTGAGCAAATAATTTTTTAAATGCCTCATTCTGAATCTCCATCGGTTCCTTAAAGCTCTGACACTGAAACCATCTTTTCTTAAGACAAAAACATCATTTCACCTTTTGGTTAGGAAAGCCACGAATTAACATGCACTTCTTAAAATAAGTAGCTTTCCTATCTGCTTTCCTATTCCTCCCCCCCAGAAAAATGAGGAATAATGACAGGGCGGGGCATCATTGTAGAAAAAGCCCTCAGATATAAAAATGATTATCCACTGTTTCAGGAGGCAAACCTAAGGTGCAAGTCAAGTTGCTTTTTTCCCCCCCTTTCGGTGTAAGGCTACCATTGAACTCCACCCAGATTTGAGCCTATTTCAAAGGCAAGGGAAAAAAAGATATCAGAAAGGACCCCAAATGATCTCCCGCATATTTTCTGATCAGTGGCATTCAGGATTCAGAGGGTCGAGTCATGCATTATGAATGAATGGGTTTCCATTGGTAACTGGGAACCGGGGGCCCTCAGACCCCAGGCTTCTCTAACAGAGGACGCAAGCAGTGGGGGAAGGGGTGAATCACACATTCTCCTCCACCCTGGGGTTCCGAGGAAGGAATCCTGCAAATTAAATCTTTCATCCCCATCTTCGTAGAGAGATGCATGGGGTGGGGGGGAATCATATTTAAAATAGGCTAATATATACATTAAAACAGAGACTAGTAAAAAAAAAAAATCTGGTCAGATCACATTAGAAACTTGACAGGCAAAATCTTGCGGGACTTTCTCCCTATTCTTGTTAATCTGATGCCTTTGTTTAAGCAAAGAGTGGGTCTCCCTTGGTCTTACAGAGAATACAGCATTACCAGAGAGAGGAGGGGGTGGGGAACCAGGACCAAAGACAGCAGGAGAAATCAGTTATTTACCTGGCAGAAGACTAAGCATTCCGAACATTTTACAACCGACCCATTTCTGCAGACAGACTAATTACCAAGGCAAAGAATGAAATCCTCCCCAGCCTGGCGCTGCAGCCCCGCGGCCAACCCAAAGAACAATGCCCAATTCTGCTAACCTCTCAAGTTTGGAAGCACCATGCGAAGAGAGGGGTTAAAATTCCCTACCATGAAGTGCAGCCATCATCAGAAGCCCAGCATATCTTCTGCTCTATGTGGTGATGTGCCAGCTCATGAGCAGAACAGAGGAAGAGAAGAAGAAAAAAAAAATGAAGGAAATAAGAGAAGGCTCAGGAAAGTCGGCAGGAATGTTTTCTGGGTCATGAACAAGTGGGAGACCCCTGTTGGGATTCAAACCCATCAATCTTTATCGCACAGGACATCTTTTTCTCACTCAGCGTCTGTTGAAAGACTGCAGCAGACCCAGCAAAGGATTCTGGGACAGGGATGCAGCAGCGAGCTGCAATGAGATTCGTGGGCGGCTTGCTCGCCCCTCTGAGTCAGCAGTCAGCTGTTTCCACGCTCTCGCGCTGGGCCCCAGGGCTCCATCGCCGGAATGTGGCTGTACGGTTAACGGGGGGTGGGGGGCTGCAAGGGGGGGGCACCCCCCCAGGGTGGGGGCACGCAGTCAGGACAGGCGCCCTGCTACAAATAGGAAAGAGGATGTGTGCGGGTAACCGGAAAGGGATGCAGTGAGACAAGGTGCCAAGAAAGAAAACTAGGGATCTCAGTATGAAAAGTTCAAAACTGCATGGAGTGTTCTGGGGAGCATGAGAGTGCACACTTCCTGTGATAAGGGGGAAAAAAGATCTAACTTTTAAAACAAATGCAGAATTTTTAAGTATGATTGTTATTTTCTGTATTTTTTTGCTTTATTTTTTACATATATTTTGTTATTTATTTAAAAAATTTTTATAGTTGATATACAATGTTCTGTCAATTCCTGCTGTACAGCGAAGTGACCCAGTTATGCATACATATATATATTCTTTTTCTCACATTATCCTCCATCATGTTCCATTACAAGTGATTAGATATAGTTCCCTGTGCTGTACAGCAGGATCTCATTGCTTATCTACTCCAAATGCAATCTACTAACCCCAACCTCCCAATCCATCCCCCCCGCCCCTGCCTTGGCAACCACAAGTCTGTTCTCCATGTCCATGAGTGTGTTTCTTTTCTGTAGATAGGGTCATTTGTGCCATACATTAGATTCCAGATGTGTGATATCATATGGCATTTGTCTTTCTCTTTCTGACTTAACTTCGCTTAGTATGAGAATCTCTAGTTCTATCCATGTTGTTGCAGATGGCATTACTTTGTTCTTTTTTATGGCTGAGTAGTATTCCATTGTGTTTATGTACCACATCTTCTTAATCCATTCATCTGTCGATGGATATCTAGGTTGTTTCCATGTCTTGGCTATTGTGAATAGTGCCGCAGTGAACATAGGGGTGTATGTGTCTTTTTCAAGGAAAGTTTTGTCTGGATATATGCACAAGAGCGGGATTGCTGGATCATACAGTGGTTCTATGTTTAGTTTTCTGAGGCACCTCTGTACTATTTTCCATAGTGTTGTACCAATTTACATTCCTACCAACAGTGTAGGAGGGTTCCCTTTTCTCCACACCCTCTCCAGCATTTCTTAATTTGTAGACTTACTAATGATGGCCATTCTGACTGGTTTGAGGTTGTACCTCAATGTAGTTTTGATTTGCATTTCTCTAATAATTAGCAATGTTGAGCATTTTTTCACGTGCCTATTGGCCATCCGTATGTTTTCTTTGGAGAAATGTCTATTTAGGTCTTCTGCCCATTTTTCTTTTTTCTTTCTTTTTTTTCTTTGCAACTATTTTCTCCCACTATGTAAGTTGTCTTTGTTTTGATGACCTTTTTTTTTTTTTTGCTGTGCAAAAGCTTGTAAGTTTGACTAGGTCCATTGGTTTATTTTTGTTTTTACTTCTCTTGCTTTGGCAGACTGACCTAAGAAAACACTTGCACGGTTGATGTCAAAGAATGTTTTGCCTATGCTCTCTTCTAGGAGTTTTATGGTATCTTGTCTTATGTTTAAGTCTTAAGCCATTTTGAGTTTATTTTTGTTTATGGTGTGAGTGTTTTGTTTATTGAAGTGTGGTTAATTTACAACATTGTATTATTGTCAAGTGTACAGCAAAGTGATTGAATAATACATATATATATATATTTTCAGATTCTTTTCCTTTATTCGTTATTACAAAATATTGACTATGGTACCCTTTGCTCTACAGCAGGTCCTTATTGGTTATCTATATCATATACAGTAGTGTGAATATGTTATCTGTTTTGTATACAAAATATACTTTTTAATATAGGGCATATGGAGTTCCCAGGCCAGAGATCAGATCTCAGGTTGCAGTTTCAATCTCTGCCTCAGCTACGGCAATGCCGGATCCTTCAATCCCACTGCACTAGGCGTGGGGTGAAACCTGTGTCCTGGCACTGCAGAGATGCCACCAATGCCATGGTGCCACACTGGGAACCTCAGTTGTTTGTTGGCTTTCTGATGGTGGCCATCTGACTGGTGTGAGGTAACAGCTCACTGGCGTTTTGATTTGCATTTCTCTAATAATTAGGGCTGCTGATCATTTTTATGTTACTAAAACCTTTTAAAGTCAGTTGAATGACTTGCTAGGAAATCAAGTTACGTAAATCTGTAAAGCTTGGCAACTTTCTCAACGTTTAACTGAAACCTTTTGCATCATCAGAAAAACAAAAGATTCTGTTCACCCGTTATCAAATAAATGTTGACGTATATGATTTTTCTCTGAATGACTAGAATGACAAAAAGCAGAGAAATGTCAATTAGCATTATTTGAAGAACTCTATTTTATAGACGCTTTTCTGGGTAAATACCAAGAATGAAAAAGGTAGCAGAGGTCTATTGACTTAGCTGTTCTGCATTTTTAAAAATTTGCATTTGGGTTTCAAGATACGGTATGTTTATAGAATGGAACACTACTCAGCCATAAAAAAGAATGAAATAATGCCATTTGTGGCAACACGGCTGGACCTAGAGACGATCATAAAAGGGAAGTCAGTCAAAGACAAATATCATATGATATCGCTTATATACGGAATCTAAAAAAAAAGGTATGCAAATGAATTCGTATACAAAACAGAAAGAGGCCCACAGATACAGAAAACAAATTTACGGTCACCAAAGGGGAAAGGTGGGGGGGGGGTAAGCTAGGAGTTTGAGATTAGCAGATACAAATCTCTCCTTCTCTCTACAAAAGCTCCCACTGTATAGGACAGGAACTATATTCAATATCTTGTAATAAACTATAATGGAAAAGACTGAAGAAAAAAAAATATATATATGTTACTGACTTTGCTGTTGCTGAAATGAACACACACTGTAAATGAACTATACTTCAATTTAAATAAAAAGAAGCTGTACCCTTGAGCTCTTACCCACTCTACCGCCCCATAACCCACAGCCCCAAGCAACCCCTCGTCTCCTTTGTGTATCTGTAGATTTCTATATTCCGGTCTGTTACATATATAGAATCATATAATATGTAGTCCTAGGCATGTGGCTTAATTCACTTAGTGTAACAGTTTAAGCTTCATCCACGTTGCAGCACAGGTCCCTACTTCATCCATTTATGTGGCTGAAAACTATTCCATTCTATGGATATAGCACATTTTGTTTGTTCATCTGTCAGTGGATGGACATTTGGGTTGTTTCCTTTTTTTTTTTTTTTTTGCTATCAGGAATAACACTGCTAGAAACTTCTGTGTACGTATGGGTGTTCGTGTAGACGTGTGTTCTATATTAGGTTTACAATTTGATTAGAACGACAGGGAGGCAAACCCTACTCCGCTTTTTACACTATCCTCTTCCTGAGACAGGCCCCCCCGACCCGCCCTGGCTGGCTCAGACGGGAGTTCCCCCTTCTCTTTGGGGCTTCTGAGCCTATCCGGTAGCCAAGTTCACCCAAAGCTGATCCCTCCACTATGACGTCTTCTCTTCTGGCCACTTGCCCCACTCAACCCAAACTCTGGCCACACACCCGAGCGCGTCTTTTACCCTTGGTTTTGCCGCTGGGCTTGCAGTCAGAGAGGTTTGACCCTGCACTCACTCATTCATTCCAGCGCGTAATCATTGAATGTCTGTGTGTGCCAGACACTGAGCAGGCACTGAGGACAGAGAGAATGGTCCCTTAGCCCTCAGGGAGATGGATTAATAAGCGGGCAGTTGCAAATGGGAGAGGGACGTGCCTGGACCGGTAGCGGTGGCTGTTGGTAATACAAAGCCTCGATTTCATATCTGTGTGGCTGGGTCACTTTACCGTACAGCAGAAATCGACAGCATATTGTCAATCAACTCTGATGAAAAAAATTTAAAAAGAAAAAGAAAGGCTCGGTTTCTTTCTGAGTAGGAGTTTGCTTGTGTTGAAACCTCACGCAGCCAGGGTGTGCGGGGTCACGAGAGCAGGGAGGAGGCCTTCTGCTTTTATTATGACCCCTTGGCACTTTTGTCATGTTGAATCACATTAAACAGATAATCAGAATTCATGTCTAAAAACTGTCAAAAAAGAATTCCGGGAGTTCCCTTGGGGCACAGCAGGTTAAGGATCTGGCACTGTCACCGCAGCTGCTTGGGTCACTGTTGTGAAGCAGGTTCCATCTCTGGCCCCAGGACATCTATATGCCACGAGTGAGGCAAAAAAAAAAAAAAAAGGAATTCCAGTTGGTCTGGTATAATTTTATTTTATTTTATTTATTTAGTTTTTTGTCTTTTTGCCTTATCTAGGGCTGCACCCGCGGCATGTGGAGGTTCCCAGGCTAGGGGTCTAACAGGAGCTGTAGCCGCCGGCCTTCGCCACAGCCACGGCCACGCGGGATCCGAGCCGCATCTGCCACCTACACCACAGCTCACGGCAACGCCGGATCCTTAACCCACTGAGCAAGGCCAGGGATCAAACCCACAACCTCATGGTTCTTAGTCGGATTCGTTAACCACTGAGCCACGAAGGGAACTCCGGTCTGGTATAATTTTATTCTTACGGAGCCCAGGATGCTTTCTTTTCTTTATAAATTGCCCCATTAATATTCTTCTACAAAATTATGCTCAATAGACTTCCTTAGCCTACAGTGTGTGGGTTTCACCTCTGTAAATAAAAGGTTATTTGCCTAGCTCCAGTATTTAAGGAACTCACCTTTTCCCCAAGAGCTCATAAAAATCAGGGTGTGTGGTCTGGCCATCTGTGCTATGCATTCTTTCAGAAACCTGGAATGTCATTTATTGAAACCAGAGGACAAGTAAAATTTATGTAGAGCAACTGAATTTTCCGTTTTTACCTACTGTATTTGTTTCTTAGGGCTGCGGTAACAACGTATCACAGACTGGAACAACTTACATGACAAGAGAAATTTATTCCCTCACACTTCGGGAGACTAGAAATATAAAAATCAGGGCAATCAGGGAGTTCCCGTTGCGGCTCAGCAGTAACGAACTGGACTAGTATCAACGAGGACGTGGGTTCGATCCCTGGCCTCGCTCAGTGGGTTAAGGATCTGGCGTTGCCGTGAGCTATGGTGTGGGTCACAGATGCAGCTCAGATCTGGCGTGGCTGTGGCTGTGGTGTAGGCCGGCAGCTGCAGCTCCGATTCCACCCATAGCCTGGGAACTTCCACCTGCCAAGGGTGTGGTCCTAAAAAGACTAAGTTAATCAATCAGTCAGGGGATCAGCAGGGTTAAACTCCCTCCGAAGACTCTAGGAAGAGTCTCCCTCATGTCCTCCGGTGTCTGAGAGCCTCGGGCCCTCCCTGACCTGTAGGTACATCACTCCAGACTCTGGTACAAAGCTATTATCTCCCTCCATAGATCAAGGTCTTCACAGGGCGCTGCTCTCTCTGTATCTCTTGTTTCTTCTTCTTATAAGGACACCTGCCCTATTGGATCAGGCACCCCCCCCCATTAGGGTGTGATGTCATCGTAACTTGATTGTATTTGCAAAGACCCTATTTCCAAGTAAAGTCACATTCACAGATATTGGGGTTGGGGACTTTAACACATCTTTTTGAGGGGCCTGATTCAACCCTAATGCCTACTATGTGTCAAACACCAACACGAGGCCCCGGCCAACCCAGGCCTACCTGAGAAGGACCTGGCTTTCCCAGAGCGCTAGTCCCTTGCCCACAGTGTTGAGATCAGCGGAGAAGGTTCTGTCGGCCTCACTTAAATGGTGTGCATTAGTGGGGCTGGGCTGTGGCTCCCTAACTAGGAGACTGGTGGAGAAAAGGGGACTCCAACTGGGTGGGTCAAGGTGAACCCTGGCTCTCCTCCCTGGGACAGATCCCAGATCAAAGAAGCCTCTAGGGCTTGAAATGGGATGAAGGTGCAGCATCTCCTGCTTTGTATCCTTTGTCAGAGCTTACTAACCGTATTAGCAAAGGAAAGCCTTTGTGTCCCTTGAGGCTGACTGTCAGCTTGCACCTGCAACCACAGCCGCCCTGCTGCCCTGTCCTGGTCTGAGCTCCTTGTCATTAGCCTTCAGAAGCAAGGGCCCTTCTCAGCCTGAAGACGTCCTGGCAGGGAAGTCTGAAGCAAAATACCAAGGCTCTGCGGACCGTGGCCACACATCAGACACCCCAGCACCACGCCCCCCCCCCTTATTCCCTGTCTTGCTCTGTGACAAAAATAACACGCAGAAGCCAGCACACAAAAAGGCTCCTTTGTGTTGCTCTTGTCGTTCCAGTCCTAACGCTGGAACCTGAATGACACTGAGGTCCACCCTGATCAGGGCCCAACGTAGTGTTTCTCCTGAGCCCTTTCAGGACCGCCGCCCTTTTCCCTCGGACAATGACCCTTAAGGCGGTGCCAAGTTCCCGCCTGCCTCAGCGGTTTACCTCGGTTAACTCATCAGCGCGGAGGTTCTGACTACCGGGGTGGGACGGCGGGGCGGGGGTCCTAGGCGGCCGATTTCCCGCGGGGCCCGCCCTGCCCAGGCCGACGCCCAGCCGGGCCCGATCGCGTCGGGGCCGCGCCCGCAGCGCCGCGCCGGCGGTGGCTGCTGTAGGTGCGCAGCTAGTGATGCCTTGCTAGCCACGCCCTCCCCTTAACCCGCGTCCCTTCCTCTCCGTCCCCTCAAACGGATTATTTTTTACCGCCGTGCAGTGCGGGGACAACCTGAGCAGAAGGTCCCGTCTACCGATCGTGCGATTCCGCTTCGAGAACGCCATCCTAAGGCGGGAGCCTCCCGCAGCGCGCGCTTCCCAGGCCAGGCCGAGCCCAGAGACCATTCAACCGGTCCCCACCCCGCGGCGCTCGGCGGCGGTTTCTATGGCAACAGGCCCCTCCTCCCCGGGAGCCCCCCGTGCGGATTCCAGGGATCCGCTCGGACTTTGAATCTCTTCCCAGCCACACCCCTCCCTCCACCCCCTTGGAAGTTTCTTTTTCTAACCTTATTTCTCAAGGGCAGACGGGGCCACGCTAGATAATAACTGATATTAACAACTCCATAGAACAACTTCAAGTGGTGGCGGTGACATGGGGCGGCGGCGGCGGCGGCGGGGCAATCAGGCCTTTCTATTGCGGTGACAGCAATAAAAGCTGTGAGGTAGAGGGGTCCCCAGGCCTGCCGCCATCGCTGTCGGTGATGTGGGTGCGCCCACCGGGCCCTTCCTGTCCCTGGTACTGTGGTTCTCCTGCCGCAGGTCGCCTTCTGCCTCTGAGCTGACATGACCAAGGCGCGACCCAGTCAAGCTGGGACTTTCTCCCCCCGTTAAGGTGCCTGAGTTTCCTGAGGCCTTGGAGAGCTCAGGGCTTCACCGTGGCAGGTAGGCGTCTGGCAGGGCCAGTAATCTGAGGATGGCGGAACTTGACATCACCTGCAAGAGGCGGCCTCGCCCACACCTGCAGCTGGGCAGCACCTGTCGCCTGTTTTAGACTCACACTGTGAATGTCAGCATGAAGCTGTAATTAAGGCACAGGTTCTGGAGACACATGGGCATCTGCTCTTCATGCGGACTGCTCATGGCCTTTGTAAGCTCCTTTGTGAACTGTCACTGACACGGAGCTGGACCTTATGGTCGTCCCCCCCCCGCCCCGCCCCACCTCCATGTCCCCCCACCTGCCTTTTCTCTATGGGAAAATATCAGCCAAAGAATAAGTGTAATCAGAGAATTGAGAAAATGCAGAAACAAAAGAAAACAGTCAAATAAGACCACATAATAGCAGTTTAGCCAGCAAACAAACTCAAGGACCTTCAGAGAATATTCTGAGCCATATTTTGTGAGCTCTCCTGTGGATACTAAAAACCCCCACCAGGTGGAAGAAGTCAATTTCATGATGACCAGACTGTAGCCATGACACAAGCTGCCACGGTTCTGAGAACTGGCCTCAAAGAAATGGGAACAAACCCCAACCCTGGAACTAAAGACGAACTGTACTTAATCAAGATGACGCTGATCAGACCACTGAAGAACCAATTTCAAGATGACGGTCAGAGCGGACTGTGCTGTTTCTGCGTGCAGTCCCCTCCCTCCACCTGTACGCCGCTGAATCCCTCCTTTAAAAGGTCTCGACCACTGGTCGTCAGGTTGTCAGTGAGGGGAGTCAGCCCTCGGACATGACTCCATGGGTACCCCCTGCCCCTCTGCCCTTTGTCGCCAGCCTCAGAGTTAAAGCAGACTTTCCTTTCCACCAGCCTCGCCTCTTTCTTGGGTTTGGAATGGCGGGCAACTGGACCCCACTTTCAGGAACATCACCTCGTAAGGCGGTGATTAAATGGTACAGCCTGTAAGCGCCTTAGCACCATGCTCCACGCCCAGCAAGTCTCAAGTCACCGTGACAGGGCAACGGTGGCGAATATGGGCCCCAGTGCCAGGGCAGATTTGAGTTCTGGCTCTGCCACTTAGGACTTGAAGCAATTGAGCCTCTCTGTGCCTCGATTTCCTCATCTGTGTAATGGGGATAATAAGCTAGTTCATTGAGTTATTGTGAGAATTAGATACTTTGGGTCTGTGAAAAGAACCTAACCCCTGCCTCTGACACACGGCGAGCACTGTGTGAGTCCATGTATGAGCAGAGTAGCAGAACAACAATATTGCCTCTGCTTGGAGGCAGGGGCTCAGCGGGTTGAGGATCTGGCGGCTCAGGTTGCTGCTGTGGCACAGTTTCCAGGAGCTTCCACCTGCTGTCGGTGTGGCCAAAAAAAATTTTTAAAAACTATAGAGTTCCAGTGGCTCAGCGGTCACGAACCCGACTAGGATCCAGGAGCATGCAGGTTCAATCCCTGGCCCTGCTCAGTGCGTTAAGGATCCAGCGTGGCGTGGGTGGCAGAGGTGGCCTGGATCCCACATTGTTGTGGCTGTGGTATAGGCCGGCAGCCACAGCTCCCATCCGACCCCTAGCCTTCTATATGCTGTAGGTGTGCCCCACCCCCCAAAAAATAATATCGCCTCTACCAGATTCAAGCTTCTTTAGAAATGACTAACGATTCCCTTTTGTATTCGTAGAGCCTGCCTATGTAAGGGTTCAATAAACACTTTTTTTTTTGGACGCATGACTAGACTCAAAACACACTATTCCTCATTAAATCTTTTCCTAACCAACTAAAATAAACCAATAAACAAGAGTGGGGGAGTTTGCTAGCAGTTAAGGGTCCGGCATCGTCACTGCTATGGCTCGGGTTGCAGCTGAGGTGCAGGTTTGATCCCTGGCCTGGGAACTTGTGCATGCCTGGGGCACAGCCAAATAAATATAAAAAAAAAAAAAATACATAAAAAGTAAGTAAATGAGAGTGGGCAGAACCCGGCAAATTCAGAAATAATGTATGTATCTGCTTTTATCATCCCGGCAGGACACAGCCTCCCTCGGCCTCCTCACCCACTTAGGGAGGGCGGGGGGACTCCCAGTTGGTTTTGACACAGTTAAGGAAGAGGCTGCAGCTACTTTGTTGCTTTTGGCTAGTCGGCACTAACTCCTACTGGCAGACCAGCCCCAGGATGGAAGAGGGTCTCTGCTCCAGCTCCCTTGACCTTAGTTTCTGGAGAAAAGGGCCCCGGGCCCTTCTGCTGGTCAGCGGCCAGGGTTCTCGCCTTTAGAGTCAGCAGCCTTCTTCGGAAGATAGGCCGAGAAAGGACACCTTTGGGCACCTTCCCAGAGCCATTTTCCCCTGCGATGAAAGTCACCCTCTGGGGCTGTGACAGTGGAGGCCTTGCTTCCACGCCCCCCTCTGAACGCACAGCGTGTGCAGCAAACACCGGCTCGCCCCGCTCTCCTGCTCAGGAGTCGGCAGTGTGGGTCAGGTGCCGGGAGCACAGTGCCACCGGGGGCAAGGGGGACAGGGGCAGGGCAGCAGCTAGGCCGCTGCAGGGCGTGTGCATACCTGGCAGGGTGGGTATGCCAGGCCCCGAGCGTCCCGGTACCTGGCGAGCCAGGTGGAGCCATCGACCGCCTGAAGGCCAATGTTGGGACCTCCGGCCTTGTCCTGGATAATGACTTTCCTCTCCCTATCTCTCCCTCCCCTTTTCTCCCACCCCACTCACCTCTCAGGAACAGGTGCACACTCCCGAGAAACAAGCGTAACGTCTCAGTTCAACACCAATTAATAAAAGTAAAAATAAACTGGATCTCCAACAAGCAATTTTGTAGCTCCTGTTGTGGCTCAGTGGGAATGACCCTGACTAGCATCCATGAGGATGCAGGTTTGATCCCTGGCCTCGCTCCGTGGGTTAAGGATCCGGTGTTGCCGGGAGCTGCGGTGTAGGTCGCAGATATGGCTCAGATCTGGCGCTGCTGTGGCTGTGCCGCAGGCCGGCAGCTGCAGCTCTGATTTGACCCCTAACCTGGGAACTTCCATATGCTGCAGGTGTGGCCCTAAAAAGACAAAAAAAGAAAAGAAAAGAAAAATCAGTTTAAAAAACCAAATAAGCAATTTTTCTCTGTGGCATCTTCCTCAGACCAACGCAAGGACGCTCATGGGGTCACTCCAGCCCCAAGGATGGCCTTCTGTGCTGATGATGTCCCATACTCTGGGATCCGACAGATGCGTGTGCAAGATTTGGGGGAAATTACACAACCTCTCTGGCTCTCCTTTTCCTCTCCTGTAAAATGGCAAGAAAAGAGTTACACCCTGTGGAGTGTTAGGAGAAGAAAATAAGCTAATGCGAGAAAGATGCCAAACCCAGTGTCTGGCACATAGTGAGACTCCAAAGACATCAGATACGGTGGTGGTTTCAACTGCTCAAACCCAGACATCAGAAAGCTTTCTCTGAAGACATTTGAGACCTTAGGAGCCAGAGGGTACCTCCTACAACTACTTAACCCTATTGCTTCGGTTTTTATTTTTGCTTTTTTTTAAGGGCCACACCCACAGCATATGGAGGTTCCCAGGCTAGGGGTCTAACAGGAGCTGTAGCCGCCGGCCTACACCACAGCCACAGCAACAGCCATGCGGGATCCGAGCCGCGTCTGCGACCTACACCACAGCTCACGGCAACACCGGATCCTTAACCCACTGTGCGAGGCCAGGGGTTGAACCCGTGTCCTCATGGATACTAGTCGGATTCGTTACCCACTGAGCCATGAAGGGAACGCCCTCAACCCCATCATGTAAAAGCTGTCATAGACAGCATGCGGCGACATGTAGTTGGGTTCCAACAAAAGTCCATTTATAAACATGGTGAAATTGTCAACGAATTTCATATGCACAGGAAATTATTTTTCTTTTGCCTTTTTCTCCAAGCATTTAAATATGCGAAAACTAGAGTTCCTGCTGTGGCACAGCAGGATCGGCCATTTCCGTGCAGTGCCAGGATGCAGGTTCGATCCCTGGCCCGGCATAGTGGGTTCAAGGATCTGGCACTACCGCGGCTGCGGCGTAGGTCACAACTGCAGCTCGAATCTGATCCCTGGCCTGGGAATTCCATAGGCCACTAGGCAGCCAAGAATAAAAATAAAATAAACATGTAAAAACCATTGTTAATTGACAGGCTATACAGACAAAGGCAGTGGACCAGATGTGGACTGCAGGCCATTACGTGCCCAGCCCTGATGGAGTCTCATGAAATGCCTGGCACTTCCATTCATGGATTTTGCCTCAAAGGGAACTCCAGTCGGTGGGTTCATCATAATTCAGTGTCTACGTCGGGCCTAGTGAACTTTAAGAAGGGTAGAGACCAACCCAAGGACAGCAAAAATCTCATAAACGAAAAACGATACCTACAAGTGATTTGTGCCCCAGAGAAGAAATAGACAAGACAGTCCATTCCTTAGACGCAGGATCCCCCTGCGTCGTGTAGACAAAAGCAAGCCGTTTCCGCAGGTGCCAGAATTAGCAACGTGTGCACCTGACTTTTCAGGGCTGTCGACAGAGAAGCCCAGCCACGGAAATGTCACAGAAGGTCCCTACACCCCTAAATTTTTGCACACAAAGGATGAGAGAGGACAGAGTGCGTGGCGAGTGACGAAGGCTGGAGGAGAGAGGAGCGGGTGGGAGGGACCTGCCAGAAAAGAGGCCAAGTTCCACCCCTGTGGAAAGCACACTACAAACGACTTGGTTGTAGGACAGTCAGATAACCCCAAGCAGGACTGTGTAATTCCCGGCCCTCCTCTCTTTGCCGTGCCTCCTCCCCTGACTTTCTCAGTCTCTGCGGATGGAAATAAGATCTTGTGGCTTTACTTTCCACTGTCATCTGGGAAGGTTTCTATTCCCCCCCTTTTTTTTTTGTTTTTTTTAGGGCCGAACCTGCGGCATAGGGGTCACATCAGAGCTGCAGTGGCCGGCTTGCACCAGAGCCACAGCAACGCCGGATCTGAGCCGCGTCTGTGACCTACACCACAGGTCACGGAAAAGCCGGATCCTTAACCCACTGAGAGAAGCCAGGGATCGAACCTGCATCCTTATGGATGCTAGTCAGATTCGTTTCCGCTGAGCCACGATGGGAACTCCGAGGTTTTTATTCTTTAGTTCATATCAAATTCCTCGCAGGCCAGACATTTTTTTCCTCTAAAACTATAAAAAGGCCATATTCCAGATACACTGCAATTAATAATTAAACCCATTTCCCTTGGCCCAGAGGAAATGCAAAGGCTTTCTTAGAAAGCCATACTGAGAATCAAATCTGTTCTCGTATGTCTTTTAAAAATTGCTCATGCAGTTCAATACCAAAAAACAAACAACCTAATCAAAAATAAAATGGGCAGAAGAGCTAAATAAACGTTTCTCCAAAGAAGTTAGGCAGATTGCCAAAAACCACATGAAGATGCTCAATTACCAGAGAAATGCAAATCGAAACTACTATGAGGTACCACCGTTCTCTAACCAGAATGGCCATCATCAAAAAACCTACAAACAATCAAGGCTGGAGAGGCTGTGGAGAAAAAGAAACCCTCTTACACTTATCTCGCTTATGATCATCTCCACGCTGCTATCTAATGTAGAAAGAAGTCAAAGCTCCTTTAGAAAGGAGAAAGCGAGGAGCTGGGACCTGGGAAGGTATCTCGGCCAGGATGCACCCAACTGCACCCAGGTCTTCTTTCCGGCCATCCAGAAGCACAAGCCAGGGGTCAAAGCACCTGGCATTTCCTGTCACCTTTTCCCTGCCGTGTGGCGTGGCCCCCGTGCTCTGCAAAGGGATACCAGCCACCCTCTGTCGTATGGATCCTTGGCCTCAGACCAAACAACTTCGATCAAAGGCATATACTCCATCACTTCCTAGTCCCTTCGGGGGTCTCAGTTCACCAGCCCGGCTCCTGGCCCGAATCCTGAGTCACTTCCTGTCGGTCCCTGGCAGAGCCCCGCCACCAGCGACTGAAAGCAGGAAAGCACCAGACTCTGATCCTTCATAGAATCAGAGGTATTTAAAGCTGGGAAGGACCACAGAGGTGACGCGGCGCCATGCTTTTCAAGCTGCGAAATGCTCTCCCTAAAGAACCGGTCCTGGGGGGCCCCTGCTGACATGCTGTCTCTCACTTTGCTGGCCGCCCCCATGCATCTCTTCAGAACCCCTGGAGCTCTGGGGCCATATTCAGTCTAGATTACACCACGGCACAGACAATGGGACAAGTTGGGGGAGGCAAGGGGACTCCCCCAATACCGGCCAGCCTGTCGCCCAGTGCTTTCCTCTCTCCATCAGCGCGCCCCCCACCCTCCCCCATGCCATCCCCTGCACCTGCAGACCTGGGGTGTCCCCAGGTCTCATCATGATCTCGTTGGTTCTCTGGAGACTCTTCCACCATAGAAACGACCGTCGATTCAGGCACAGGTGTGTTTCTGGCCAAGTGGAGACAGAAAACTGCACTGAGGAGGAAGACACAGTTTCTAGACTACAGCAGACTTGCGGAAGGCTTGAAGGTTTAGCGCTTACGACCACACGAACCCCGAAGGCAGACAGCAGGAGTTCCCAAGATAGCAGAGAAACAGGAACCCGCCACGAGGCATGAGCGGACGGACAGAAAGGTTAAATCTCTGGCCATCCACTCGCCAAGGGCAGGGAGATAAATAAACCACGACGTCCTGTAAGAGGGGGGTTCACAGAGAAGGCGGGCTCCCGGGAATAGAAAGAGGAAACAAAAACCGAAACACGAGACATCATAGACAGAGGGTATTTACCAACTCTGCCTAATGAAGAAGTTGCGTTTCCTCAGAAGGACCTTGACAGTGAGAATCTGACACCACGATAAACACAGAAGAGTGGAACTCAGGTCCTTACCCGTCGTACAGACTCCACACGAAGGCTTCTAAGCCAGGCAAATTCGAGAATCGGGTAAAGTGGTAAAAGCCAAACAGGTTCACTCAAAAGAGGGTGCTATTGGCATCAGACAGCGGCTGCGCTCTGGTCCCTCTTGCTTCTGTTCCCTGATGGGCCCGGTAGAATGTCCATTCTGTTTTTAAAATGCTATTGACACACCTTAGTCTGTCCCCAGAAACGGAAATGGAAAAACCCAGTCTGAATTTACACTTGCCCGTAAAGCTGATGTATGATTAAAAAAAAAAAAAGCAGGTTGTATTTCGATTTCCTTTTTTTTTTTTTTAATCTAACAGTCAGGGCTCTTCTAGTGGCATTCTAGAACCTTCCTCCAGGCTTCCCGTGCTCTCAGGCTTCTGTGCTTCCCTCCCTCATTCCCTCTCCACTGTTTCTGGCTGTTCAAGAATCAGTCCACCTGCTGCCCCAAGTCCAAATTCTGAGATCTCAGGCTCAGAGAAGGAGGCTGGCTCTCGTTAGGAAATGGCCAAGGGACCGGGTCTCCACGAAGGACGGGCCAGCCCCCTTCACGTCCCCCCACCCCCATCCCCAGGTTCAAGGCTACCCCTGTGTCCTTGGCTCTCTGCCCAAACGGTGCCTCCTCTGAGGCCTCCCGCCGACCTTCCCACGGCAAGGGTGTGTCCCCTTTGGTTTTTCACCGCTTTACCCTACTGGGATCCTTGATGACAAGTGTGACCATTTGTCACAGCATGAATATTTGCTGGCTTGGCTACAGCCTTCTTCCCCACCAACCTGTAAACTCCATGGGGATAGGATCCTATACAAACCACACAGCAGCCCACATGTGGTCCTGGCAAGTGGCTTCAAAGAGCACAGGAAGGCTGAACGTTCCTTGGGTCTGGACCAGCTCACCTGGGAGAACACAATCTCATGGCCCAGGCTCTCCTGGAAAATGCTTTCAAAAATACTCAAGTTCCCATCACGGCTTAGTGGAAACGAATCCGACTAGGAACCATGAGGATGCGGGTTCGATCCCTGGCCTCGCTCAGTGGGTTAAGGATCCGGCGTTGCCCTGAGCTGTGGTGTAGGTTGCAGACGCGGCTCAGATCCTGCCTTGCCGTGCCTGTGGTGTAAGCCAGTGGCTGCAGCTCCGACTGGACCCCCTAGCCTGGGAACCTCATAGCCTGTGGTCCCTAAAAAAAAAAAAAAAAACTCCAATTCAATCAAAGCCAGAGTTATTTTCTAACTAGGAGACAGCACTAATCCCATTATGACGGCCTCGCCTATGACCTCATCTACTCTAAGGACGTCCCCAAAGCCTCCTCTATGAATGAACACCATTGTCGTGGAGAGCTTCAACACAGGAGTGGGGTGGGCGGTGGGAGGGGGATTTCAGTCCAATACAGAGGCCCTTAGATGTTTAAAAAAAATTTTTTTTTTATTTTAAGGGCCACTCCTGTGGCATATGGAGGTTCCCAGGCTAGGGGTCGAATCAGAGCTGCCAGCCTACACCCCAGCCACAGCAACGCGGGATCTGAGCTGCATGTGCAACCTACACCACAGCTCACGGCAACGCCCAGGAGCCCTTAGATTTTTGTACAAGAGGGTCTGAACCTGTTCCACCTCTGAGACCTCACATCCTGGTCCTCCCTGCAGTGACCCGAGCATCCAAACCACGGTGGGTCACCGGACACACTAAGATCCCCTGTCCAGTCGTGGGACATTTAAAGCTACCAGCTCCAATGCATGTAATTGGGGCTGGAACTGCTATACTTACTGGCTCCAGGCCCGCCCTCCAACAAGCCTTCTATAAAGGACGTTGGGGATCAGTGGCTTCTCTGCAGCGCCTGGATGGAGGCTCGATCCCAAGCCCAGGGCAACGAGTCAAAGGATCCTGCGTTGCCGCAGCTGCAGCGTAGGTCACAACTGAGGCTCGGATATGAGCCCTGGCCTGGGAACTGCACGTTTCGTGGGGAAACCGGGAAAAAAAAAAAAAGATGTTAAATTCACTCATCTTAGGCCTCCAGGGAGTCCCGAGTTGGTGGCTTCCTCACGTCTTTTAAATCTTTGTGCTTTTGAGCACGCTTTCCCGGAGCTGGGAATCCAACCCTTTTCTTGTTTTGCTAGAGACTGAACTGATGCTTCAGCCGAGACGTTCATTCCTCCTTCCACGTCCTTCTATGGCTGAACTTATCACCCTCTTGGGAGTAATTACTGCTTCGGAGTTCCCGTCGTGGCTCAGTGGTTAACGAATCCGACTAGGAACCATGAGGTTGAGGGTTCGATCCCTGGCCTCGCTCAGTGGGTTAAGGATCCGGCGTTGCCGTGAGCTGTGGTGTAGGTTGCAGACGCGGCTTGGATCCCGCGTGGCTGTGGCGAAGGCCGGCGGCTACAGCTCCTGTTAGACCCCTAGCCTGGGAACCTCCATATGCCGCAGGTGCGGTTCTAGATAAAGGCAAAAAGACAAAAAAAAAAAAACAAAAAACGGGAGTAATTACTGCTTCAAATGTCTGCCTCTCCTATGAGACAGTGAGCCTCCGGTGCATGCCTGACCGTCTTTTTCTCCCGGATAGAGCAGGGTCTGGATATAACACCAGTAAATATAATATAATACCAATAAATACCACTCCTTTATTCTATGAACATCACTTTTCGCTTACACACATTTTGGTATGTGGCATGTGAAAGGCAAGGGAACTCCCATTTATTGGACACCTGCTGGGTACCAGATTTTATGTCCAAAACCCATTTTATTCTCAAGGCAAATGTGTAAGATAGGAATTACTGATTTGACTAAAATGGAGATTAAAGAACCATTTTATCAGAATAAGAGAATTTATCTGAAACGTCTAGGGACCTATTCAATGTACTCTGGATTAAGAATATTTCTTTTGTTGTTGCTGTTTTGTTTGTTTTGGTTTTTAAACTCCCGGCTAGGGGTCAAATCAGAGCTGCAGCCACAGCAATGCAGGACCCAAGCCATGTCTGCAGCCTGCACCACAGCTCATGGCAACACCGGATCCTTAATCCATTGATGGAGGCCAGGGATCAAGCCCACAACCTTGTGGTCGTTAGTCAGGTTTGTTACCACCAACAGGAACTCCCTAGGTTAAGAATATTTCTAAAGCTCAGTTATCTGAACTCTAAAAGAGCGATGATTGAATATGGTGCTTTTCGGAGTTCCCGCTGTGATGCAGAAAGTTCAGAATCCAACTGCAGTGGCTCAGGTCACTGCCGAGTGGCAGGTTCCATCCCCAGCCCGGCAGAGTAGGTTAAAGGATCTGGTGTTGCCGCAGCTGCAGTGTCACAGCTGTGTCTTGGTTCAGTCCCTGGCCTGGGGACTTCCATATGCTGTGGGTGTTGCCATAAAATACAATACAAAAAAAAAAAAAAATTGGTGTTTTAAATCCTACTCCTGGGCATATATCCAGACAAAACTATAATTGGAAAAGATATATACACTCCTATGTACCTAGCAGCAGTTTACAATAGCTAAAACCCAGAAACAACCTAAAGGTCCACTGGCAGATGAATGGATAAAGAAGATGTGGTACATATAGACAGTGGAATACTGGGCATAAGAAGAATGCAGTGATGCCATCTGCAGCAACAAGGACAGACTAGAGCTTATCATACCAGGTGAAGTAAATCAGAAGAAGAAAGACAAACACCATGTGACATCACCTATATGTGGAATCTAAAATATGGCACAGATGAGCCTCTCTGCAAAACAGAAACAGACTCACAGACACAGAGAGCAGACCTGTGGTTGCTGAGGGGGAGAAGCGGGGGTGGGAAGGGTTGGGAGTTTGGGATCAGCAGCTGTAAACTAATATGTACACAGGATGGACAATTAGGTCCTACTGTGCAGCACAGGAACTACATTCAATATCTTGCAGTAAACTATAATGCAAAGAATATATATATATATGTAAGCACTTTGCTGTACAGTAGAAATTAACACAACGCTAAATCAACTATACTTCAATAAAAAAAATTTGGCGGGGTCTTTTTGTCTTTTCAGGGCCACACCTGTAGCATATGGAGGTTCCCAGGCTAGGAGTCCAATAGGAGCTGTACCCGCCGGCCTTCGCCACAGCCACGGCCACGCGGGATCCGAGCCGCGTCTGCGACCTACACCACAGCTCACGGCAACGCTGGATCCTTAACCCACTGAGCAAGGCCAGGGATCGAACCCGCAACCTCACAGTTCCTAGTCGGATTCGTTAGCCACGGAGCCACACTGGGAACTCCTCGTCAATAAATTTTTAAAGAAATGAAAAAAAAAAATTCCACTATTGGGACGCTTCTGGTGTTTAGATGCCCAGATCAAGTACCCTTTCTTGTCCTTTTATGGTCTCCCAGGACCAAAGCCAAAAGCGCACGGTGGTCATTTTTTGGTTATCATCGGTTTATTCCACGTGTGTCTTTGTCAGGACAGATGTGGCACTGCACAACGGCCAGTTCGTTACCTTTTCCTCCGTGGTATCTGCCTGGGTATAGGTCGTGAAATGTGTTGCCCCACGCAGCATGCCTTCATGATTCTGGAAGTCAGAACCCATCAAAGCACATAAACAACTGAAAACTGGCAACTGTCCCTGCAAACTGTGTGTGGATTTGGTTCAACAAATTCCTGAACACTGTTTGGATGGTAGACTCAGACACACAAAAGCTACGGCCACCTCCGCCTGCAGGCTCAAAATTACTCAGCAGTTAGATGAAAAGAAGACAATTAGATGAGAAGGCCCACCCGCCTGGCCCTTTGGCTTGGAGGAAGGCGGTTCAGTTTCATGTGGATTAAAAAAACTGAGCTTTAGGAATATCCGTGGTGGCTCAGTGGTAATGAAACCTGCTAGCATCCATGAAGACACGGGTTCGATCCCTGGCCTTGCTCAGTGGGTTAAGGATCTGGCGTTGCCGTGAGCTGTGGTGCAGGTTGCAGACGCAGCTCGGCTCTGGCGTTACGGTGGCTGTGGTGTAGGCTGCAGCTGCAGCTCCGATTGGACCCCTAGCCTGGGAACTTCCATATGCCTTGGGTGCGGCCCTAAATGGGAAAAAACAAAAACAAACAAAAAAACCTGAGCTTTAGACCTTCTGGACCCAGGACCGGCCACCCCCACCAGAGCAGACCACTCAACATACACCACAAGCTTTGCATGACCCAGGAAGCTGTTGATCACAGAGGTATAAAATTGGAAAAATAGCTACCAATGGACCTTTTAGTCCCTGGAAAAGAAATTAGTTTTCAGTGTTTATAAGCTCATTCACAGACTGATCGGACGCTCCAGCTTTTTCCTTGAAAATGTGTAGCACGTACATACAGGTGCAGCTACCACCACCACCGTGTGCGTTTCTGCATCTTCATATTTCACACGTTATGACTTTCTTTTTTCTTTTCTTTTCCTTTTTTCTTTTTTACCAGCACACCTGTTGCATACAGAAGCTCCCCAGGCCAGGGGTCAAATCGGAGCTGCAGCTGAGGCCTACACCACAGCCACAGCAAGAGCAGATCTGAGCTGCCTCTGTGACCTAGGCCACAGCTCACAGCAACGCCGGATCCTTAACCCACAGAGCGAGGCCAGGGATCAAACCTGCATCCTCATGGATATTCACCAGGTTCTTATCCTGCTGAGTCACAAATGGGAACGTCCCCTTTTTTAAAAAATCTATTTTCTTGGTCATGCCCACGGCAGGGGAGGTTCCCAGGACACAGATCGAACCCAAGCCATAGCAGCGACCCAAACCACAGCAGTGACAACACCAGATCCTTAACTCGCTGCACCACCAGAAAACCCTATAATTTGTTTTATCTGTACACTCCTAAGTCACCAAGAACTACAAACACCAGAGTAGAAGAAATATTACTTCTAAAGGTCCTAATGTGTAGCACAGGGAACTGTACTCAATATTCTGTAGTAATCTGTACAGGAAAAGAATCTGAAAAAGAATGGACATGTGTCTATGTATAACTGGATCACTTTGCTGCAGGACTAAAACCGACACAACAGTGTAACTCAACTATACTCCAATGTAAAATCAAAACTAAAACAAATTTAAAAATAAAAAATCTATTAAAAAATAAAACATGCTAGTCTTTTAAAAATGAAACATTGTAACTCAGCCGTACTCCAATGTAAAATCAAAACTAAAACAAATTTAAAAATAAAAAAATCAATTAAAAAATAAACATGCTAGTCTTCTAAAAATGAATGAAAGAGACTAAACCACTAGTTAATTATTAATTCATCAAATGTGCTTATTGACTACCCAGTGCCATGTGGTTATAACATGGTACCAATATGAAGTTAAGTGAATTGTATTTAGGAATCAAAGGGCAAGAGTTAAACTTTAATCTCTCCTACTCCAGCCCCAGAAGTTAAAGCAGCAAGCAGAAAGGACAGCCAGATCTAGTTGACTTTCGGTTCAGGTCATTTCCTTGGACACTTATGACAAACAACAAGCAATATAATGTTTTAGATGTTGTAAGATTTTACACAGAAGTTATTATTTTTTTTTTTTTTGGAATTTTTAGGGCTGCACCCATGACATATGGAAGTTCTCAGGCTAGAGGTCAAATGGGAGCTGTAGCTGCCGGCCTACACCACAGCCACGGCAACGCCACATCCTTAACCCACTGAGTGAGGCCAGGGATCGAACCTGCATCCTCATGGATACTAATTGGGTTCGTTCCCGCTGAGCCATGATGGGAACTCCCAAGGAGCGTGAACTTTAACCTGGAACCCGTGGGAGCCCAGCGAACACTGACAAACAGGAAAGGCTGGGAGGCGTGGTTAACGGGGCAAGGCTGCGAGCAAAATCTCAGATCTTTCAAGCGGTGACGTTGACCCAGGCTCAGAATTCTCTTCCTAGAAGAATCCGCTTCCTAGACGAATTAGCATCTGATGACGCTCAGACAGCCTACGTGGCAGGGGACTGGTGGCTTCTCTCAGTGGATGGATTCTGGAGGAGAGGCAGAGGGGTCTGTGTGTCCGGGGGGAGGGGGCGGACTGGAGAGAGAAGGTGCTGATGACCTGAGTTTAAGTTTGGACATGCGGGGCCGGAACCACCACGTGGAGGTGTCAGGCTGACTGCTGGGGTCACAGCTCCAGCCTCAGAAGAAAGCTCCGGGTAGGAAACAAAAAGTTTGGGCTCTAGATCTCGGCAGGAAGAGAAATCATCATAACAAGCACTGCTTATTAATGAGACATAATCCGTGATGCTTTTCACGTGTTTTCTCTTTAATCCTTTCAACAGCCAGATGAAGCAGATACGGTTACTGTCCCCATTTTGTAGATTACGGCTCCAGTCAAGTCACAAGGACATTCAGTGATCCAGGACCGTGATCCACAGTAGAAACACATTTTACGTTGCCGTCCGGTACAGACATGTGTGTCCATTTCACTGAACAAAAAGCCGTGCGATCCTACACAGCTCCCTGCTGTCTTCTATCCTATTTCATTTTAAAACAGGCTGCTTGCAACCCACAACCTGATTCACAAGCTGCTCAGGAAACCCAGAGTCTGAAGACTGCCACTCAAGACCGTCCTGCCTCCCTCACCAGAATGAAGCGACACGCAAAAGGTCAAGAGCAATGACAGTGACGTCAGAGGCCACCGGCGGGAAATTCACTGCAGGGTGACTTTAAGTCAAAAAGTATAACCTGATGGGAGACGGGACTCCGTTTTGCCAAATGACAACCTGAGGAGGTGAGTGGAAGCTGGCCCTGCAGCCGTGACTCATTCTCCTGGCTGTCACCTACAGTCGTGGGGATGGAAGGCTCTGTGGCTGCCAAGTTTTCCCACTGTGCGGTACAGGAAAAGATACAGATGCACTTGACTTTGGAGAATGGTGAAGCTGTTAGTTCTAAAATTGCTACAGTGTTCCATGGCAGCAGAATGTGGGCTCACTGCCCAAAGAATACCGGCCCGGCGCCTGCTCTGCACTTTAATTCCCGCAGGTGGTGCTTGTCAGAGGAAAGAACACCTCCAAGGCGGAAGTTATGGGAAACGCCTTTTAACATCTTTCTCGGCAGGAAATGGCTTTGCTGGCAGGACTTCAGGAATCTATCCCCCAAATATACATCGCAGACCCCGAAAGTATGCATTCTTCCTTCCATTTTGCAGGAAGCAGGGAGAGGGTCCTTTTCACTAGAATTAACCCTGTCAAAGCCCCCCATCCACCTCCTCACCACTACCCTGCAGTTAGCCCTTCCTTCCGCTTCAAAGCCATCATTTTTCTCCTTTAATGTAACTTCCCTCCCTTCTTTTATTTTATTCTATTTCTTTGTCTTTTTCGGGCCGCATCTGCGGCATATGGAGGTTCCCAGCCTAGGGGTCAAATCAGAGCTACAGCCGCCGGCCTACACCATGGCCACAGCAACGTGGGATCCAAGCTGAGTCTGCAACCTACACCACAGCTCACGGCAATGCCAGATCCTTAACCCACTGAGCAAGGCCAGGGATCAAACCCACATCTTCATGAATACTAGTTGGATTCTTTTCCCCTGAGCCATGAGGGGAACTCTGCAAACCTCAAGAGCTCCTGTGAATGCATTAGAAGGGCAGGCGGGACCATGCTTTCTCCCTCCACGCCCACTTGCGCAGAGATCTCACCCACTCTCACCCGGCTGGAAGGACAGCTAGAGTGCATTTGACTCACAAATCTACGTCTAGAGAGCAGACCGCTGGCTTGGGTGTCCAGCGCCGCAGCAGCCATCGCCACTCCGTCACACCTCACATTCAGCATGTGCAGCCGCCTTGGCCAGCTGCTCTCACTGGCGCGGACGACTTCACCGCTGGCCCTTCTCCCTGACCGGAAACCCAGACACAGCGGTCAAGATCAAAGCAGGCAGCGGAGCATTAACGCGCTGTGAACCGCCGCATTCTAGCCTTACTGTGATCACTGCCACTGCGATCTTTCCAACTAGGCCTTTGAAATGTCTGCAGCTTTTACCTGTTTTTTTCTCCATCTCCCACTCCTAGCAGACCACTCCCTGCCTTCCCTCTCCAGGACACTCTGCGTTCTGCTGCTAAACTCTCTTCACTAAAACAGCTTCCCCCACTACAACTCAACCCTTTTTTTTTTTATATATGTTTGTGGCGGTTTGGGGGGCCTTGCCCATGGCATGTGGACGTTCCCCGGGCCAGGGATCGAACCTGTGCCCCAGCAGCAATCAGAGCCACAGCAGTGACAGTACTGGATCTTGAACTGAGCCACCAGGGAACTCCTAAAGTCTCTTTTTTTGGGGGAGGGGGGGACTAAACCTGAGGCATATGGAAGTTCCCAAGCTAGGGGTTGAATTGGAGCTACAGCTGCCGGCCTACACCACAGCCACGGCAAAGTGGGACCCGAGCTGTGTCTGCGACCTACACCGCAGCTCATGGTAATGCTCAGGTCCTCCACCCGCTGAGCAAGGCCGGGGATCCAACTTATGGATACCAGTCGGGTTCATTACCCCTGAGCCACAACGGGAACTCCCCTAAAGACTTTTTTTTTTCCCTAAAGACTCTTTAAAGGCTCCTGTTCCGGGCTGAATTGTGTCCCCTCCAAAAAGATCAGAAGTCCCCCAGTACCTCAGACTGTGACTTTATTTGGAAACAGGTCTTCACAGAGGTGATCAAGCAAAAATGAGGTCCTGAGGGTGGACCCTAAGGCCACACGACTGGTGTCCTTATACAAAAAGGAAATCTGGACACAGAGAAAGAAGAGAAAGTGACAACAAAGGGAGAAAACCATCTAAAGCCAAGGAGCGCCTGAGGCCACCGGAAGGTGGGGGAGGCACAGGCCAAATGCTCCCTCACTGCCGTCAGAAGGAACCAACTCTGCCCACACGCTTTATTTATTTATTTATTTACTTATTTATTTATTTTTAATTTTCTTATTGTCTTTTTGCCTTATCTAGGGCCACACCCGCGGCATATGGAGGTTCCCAGGCTAGGGGTCTAACAGGAGCTGTAGCCGCCAGCCTTCGCCACAGCCACAGCAACGCGGGATCCGAGCCGCGTCTGCGACCTACACCACAGCTCACGGCAACGCCGGATCCTTAACCCACTGAGCGAGGCCAGGGATCGAACCCGCAACCTCATGGTTCCTAGTCGGATTCGTTAACCACTGAGCCACGACGGGAACTCCCCCACATGCTTTAAACGCCAAAACATAGGGTCTTGTTTCTTTGGCCCTAAAGATCTTTGATTTGGCCCCACCTCCCCATTCAGCCTTAATTCCCATGGCTTCCTGCTTCAGGCTTTCTGGTCACCCCCCTTCCAATCAGGTGTGTCTTTTTTTAAGGGCCGCACCCTCGGCATATTGAGGTTCCCTAGCCTGGAGCTGCAGCTGCCGGCCTACCCACGGCCACAGCCAATGCCAGATCCGAGCCGCATCTGCGACCTACACCGCAGCTCGCAGCAATCCCGGACCCTTAACCAGCTAAGTAGGACCAGGGATCAAACCTGTGTCCTCGCGGATGCTAGGCAGATTCGTTCCCCCTGAGCCACAACGGGAACTCCAGGTGTGTGTTTAATCTCCATCTGAAGCATGGCCTGTCTGCATTGCTTGCGATGTCCCCAGCAGCCTAGTACGCCAGACCTACTTCTCTCTCGAAACTAAATCTTGCACATTGCTTTGGGGGGGGGGCATGCCCCCAGCATGCAGAAGTTCTCAGGCAAAGGATCGAACCTGTGCCACAGCAGTGACAACGCTAGCTCTTTGAACCACTAGGCCACTAGGGAACTCCGTAAATCTTGCACATAGTTTCACCTCTAACTTCAGTCCCTCTTCCTCCTTCACATTGTCAAAGATTTTTCAGCCTTGTGTGTTCTCTGCTTTCTCTGAACAGTCATTGCAGTAACTGTCTGTATCCTAGAAACCGACGCCTGATCAGGCCTGATGGGATAGCCTTGGATCTTGAGTTAACTTTTAAGTCTCTAATTAGAGAAGTTGTCTTGTGGAGCAAGGGGTTAAGGATATGCATTGTCACTGCAGTGGTGCGGGTTCGATCCCTGGCCCGGGAACTTCCATATGCCACAGAAGCGGAGACTCACTTTCCTCGCCTCTAAAACATCACCTCTCAGAGTCGTTGTAAAGATAAGATGGAACAATTTACGTGAGAGTGATTTTTAAAAGGTAAAGATTTGCTCAAAGGCGATGTGCAATCACGATTAGTGTCCCAGTGCCTAGTTCAGCCAGTTAGCTGCCTGGCTGAGGAAATTACGGGCTTGACCCAAGCAAGCTGGTTCGTCTAGATTCCTGCCACAGGGACCAATAAATTTCCCGACTAATGGAGTGGGAAGAAGGATGGAGAAAATGGCAAAGCACATCCAGTAAGCAGGCAGGGTTATCTTCATAAATAAAAGCTAGATAGCATGCAGTCACCTAATCTGCCTGAAGGTACACGGTACCCCAGGCTCTCGGAAGATAAAACTGACAGCCCCTGACACCATCAGCTCTGGTCTAATAAATCCACTGGTGATATGTTATGCCGAAGTCAAGAGGTTTAAGGTTTTGAATTTTTTTTTTTTTTACGGCTGCACCTGCAGCATATGGACGTTCCCAGGCCATGGATCAAATCAGAGCTGCAGCTGCCAGTCTACACCACAGCCACAGCATCGCCAGATCTGAGCCCCATCTGCGACCTACGCCACAGCTCACAGCAACACCGGACCCTTAACCCACTGAATGAAGCCAGGGAGCAAACCCGCATCCTCACAGAGGATGGGTCCTTAACCCAAGCAGCCACAACGGGAACTCCTCATGTGGTAATTTAATTCTACTGGTTCTAAGACTGAAAGCCAATCAAGAATTGTTAAATGTGCCTGAAACACAAAAAGCAATGTGACCTCTGTCAATTTAGAATCTCAGTATGGTTCATCCTGTGAATAGAATGAATCAAAGAGCCAAACCCTAACAAAGATGAGCTTGTGAGGTAGGTGGAGTTGATGAGTTTAGTAAGTATTCACATCCCCAAACCACCAAAATTTTCCCAGCCATAGGAATTTAGACTTGTGGGGGTTTTTGTTTCAATTTTTTTTTTAAGGACCACACCCACGGCATATGAAAGTTTTGGGCTAGGGGTCGAATCATAGCTGCAGCTGCTGGCCCACACCACAGCCACAGCACCTCGAGATCTGAGCTGCATCTGCGACCCACACCACAGCTCACAGCCAGATCTTTAACTCACTGATGGAGGCCAGAGATCAAACCCGCATCCTCATGGTTCATAACCCACTGAGCCACAAAAGGAACTCCCACACTTGTTGTTTTTCTATTAAATGTTTTTTTCTTTTTTTTGCAGCAACATAGATGGACCTAGAGATTATCATACTAAGTGAAATAAGCCAGACAGAGACAAATACCATGATATTGCTTATGCATGGAATCTAAAAAGTGATACAAATGAATGTATTTACAAAACAGAAATAGACCCACAGACATAAAAGACCAAATGAAAAGAGAGGGGGCAAGTTAGTTAGGAGTTTGGCATCAACATACACACACTACTATATATAAGACAGATAACCAACAAAGACCTATTGTATGGCACAGGGAACTAACTCAATTATTTTGTAATAATCTACAAGGGAAAAAAATCTGAAAAAGAACAGAATATATATATATATATATATATATATATCTGTATATCTGTATATATATATATATATATATATATATATATATATATATATATCTCAGATATATATATATATCTGAATCATTTTGCCATACACCTCAAACTAATACAACATTGTCCACCCACTATCCTTCAGTTAAAAAAAAAAAAAGTTTGCTGGAGTTCCCTCGTGGCACAGCGGGTTAAGGATCAATTTTCATCCCTGGCTTGGGATCTTCCACATGCAGCAGGTGCAACTGAAAAAGAAAAAAAAAAAGAGAGAGAGAGAGAGACCTATTTAGTTCTACTTAGATTTAATTCCTGCATGGAGCATCCTGTGTGGAATAAGCCCCAAACATGCCAAGAATGTTTTGTACTGCATTGCAAATGAAAACCAGCTCCCCGTGCAGATGGAATTCCGAATTTTATAACTCGAATCTGGCTTCCTTTCATTACAGACACTGCTTTTAACCATTCAAAGCCAGTTCTTAATTATTTCCCATTGTTGATATGTAAAGCCTTTTTAGAAAGTGGTATGAATTGGATTCGTAATAGATGCCTATTAAAAATTCAGAGGCTTTGTTTAAGCCAAACCACTTAGGTGAACTACGAGTTAAAGCCTCACAGAGGAAATCTCAGAGAAATCCAATTTTTTTTTCTTTGCATGACATTGTGTTAAAAAATGAATAAAACATATCTTCTTCCGTGGGGTCTGTAGCTGAAGCAGAGACATTAGAGTAAATGTCCCAGGAAAAAGGAGTATTTTGCACAGACATCCCCCCCCCACACCCACCTCTTCCTCTTTCAGGCTCTTAGATCTTTTCATGCTGTTTTGGTGGGTGGCTTGGCTGCCTGCAGTGGGTTTGAGCCTTCAGACATCAATTACTTTGTACTTCAGGTTTCTGGACTGAGACTTTGGGGACGAAAGGCCAGCACTCGAAAGGTAATTGCTACTTGATGGCAGAAAATAAGCAAAAGCAGTAAGAAGACCCCAGTCAGCTTCCGCTCACCCTTCCTTGAAGCAAATGGCACTCCAGTCACTTCACTGTACCACCTGACTGTGCAACTTCCGTGTGACCTGGGACAAAAAACGGTACTTGTCGTCTAAGTTTTATTTGTTGAGTGTGTGTTGCAACAGATGGGCGTTGCTACTCTGACATGGAAATAGCTTTGTTTAAAAAAAAAAAAAATTCTTTTTTTAATGGCACCAGGCATCTGGAGACCACGTTCTGTAACAATGTGTGAAGTCTGGCTTGGCTCACTGGCTTCATTACTGGCTAACATTTCGAAGAGGCAGACACCTACTTTTGGCCATTTCTGTTCCACAGCAACCAAGATGCAACCATTCAGCCCATGTGAGTATCTTTTGATTTGCTTTCCTTGGGCGAATTCTGAGTATATTAAAAAAAAAAAAAGGAGGTTCACTTTTACAATTCCTTTTTTGAGGATCTGGGCAATTGTTTTGCCTTTCCGTGCATGAGGTAAGCAGAGGGACATAGACAGAACAAAACTGGGAAGCCAGGGGCGCAGGTGCACATGGCTGCGATTCACTCACCAATACCCAGAGACGACTGCGCCCCGATGTAGCCCCTTAACCGTGAACTACACAAAAAGGGGAGGAGTCAGAACTGACCCCTCGATTCTCCTCCCCTGAGTCCTACGGGTTCCTGCTCTTTTCCTTCCCCTCCCGCGCCCCCACTTCACTATTTCCACTCCCAGCATAATTACAAGGAAGGCAGGCTGCCTAGCTACGCACCCTCCTGGGCAAGCAGCAAGGACGTCCAGGCACGCTATCAAGATGCAAATCCCTTTTAATGTGGCTAATGCATTTTTTTTTAATCCCTAAACCAAGGCCCAGAAAACTCATTCTTTCAGGTAGTTTTATAATAGAACTTTGACACCACTGTCGAATATATCACACGAATTTAAATAAATTGCATGCGGTCAGCAAAGGAGACAGTTCTGCCTTTGTTTAGTCTGAGAGGCCATTTTCATGATTAAAGAGAACTGATCTTGTCCTCCTTAAGGCCAGCCTCAAGGATAACTCTGCCCCCATTACGGATCATTTTGGTGCTGGTCACTGCTGAACTGCTTGGCCATAGAAATAGAGGCAAGTACCGACCAGGAGTCTTGGGCTTAGGTAGCAAGTCTCACTTTCTCCAGGTCACATTGAAGAGCCAAGAACAAAGGAATTGGGAGTTCCCGCCGTGGCTCAGCAGTAACGAACCCAGCTAGTATCCATGAGGACGCGGGTTCGATCCCTGGCCTCACTCAGTGGGTTAAGGATCCGGCATTGCCGTGAGCTGTGGTGTAGGTTGCAGACGCGGCTCGGATCTAGCGTTGCTGTGGCTGTGGTATAGGCCGACAGCTGCAGCTCCGATTCCCTAGCCTGGGAACCTCCATATGCCCTAGGTGTGGCCTAAAAAACAAGCAAAACAAAATTAAAAAAAAAAAAAAAAAACAGCATCCCTGAAGGCCAGTGGTGACAGCTCTAAAATCCTAGTGGGAGGTACACAGCAGGTCAGCAAGGCTTTGTGCCCCTCTTGATATTTTGGTTTAAATCACTGATTCTGTTAAAACTGAAAAAGACATCCCACAAACAGATTCTGAAACCTGAAAAACGTGTCCAATAAGGAGAGGGTGATTTAAAAGGCTAATCAACTCCCAGAACTCCGACTGCCTCCAGCATCTCATACAAATTGCTCTGGTTCCAGAAGTCTGTATGTGGATTCATCGGCCTACAGTTAAGGCGGAAATGAATCAGCACCCCAGCTTCTATTTGCAACCTTCTAAACCATCATAAATTAATAAAGATGCTGACAGATACAGTGTTTGACTCAAGGACACACCCAAATCTCCCTGGCCAGGGCTTCTGCCTAAATAAATTTCATCTAGCCATCCAGTATGTTATGAAAAAGAAGAATGTACTGTAAATTTGAGGAAGAGGATATTTGGGTGAAGGACTAAGAAAAGATTCAAAGGCTGGAGATGCAAAAATAATAGTTTTATATAGGAAGGAATCAGAATATAAGACAGCAGCTCACTTTCTGAGGATGCATTTCCACTAAAAGCTTCAATGCTTTTTCTTATTTTCTGTTTAACCTGTGTCATATGGAAGTTCCCATGGTAGGAGTCAAACCAGAGCTACAGATGAGGCCAAGCCACAGCCGCAGCAACACCAGATCCAAGTCACCTACACAGCACCTTGCAGCACCGCTGGATTCTTAACCCACTGAGCAAGGCCAAGGATTGAATCCACGTCGCCACAGATACCATGCTGGGTTCTTAACCCGCTGAGCCACAACGGGAACTCCTCCACTACTTTTATTTATTTATTTATTTATTTTTATTTTTTTTTGTCTTTTTTGCCTTTTATGTAGAGCCGCACCCGTGGCATGTGGAGGTTCCCAGGCTAGGGGTCTAACAGGAGCTGTAGCTGCCGGCCTTTGCCACAGCCACAGCCACGCGGGATCCGAGCCGCGTCTGCAACCTACACCACAGCTCACGGCAACGCCGGATCCTTAACCCACTGAGCAAGGCCAGGGATCGAACCCGCAACCTCATGGTTCTTAGTCGGATTCGTTAACCACTGAGCCACGAAAGGAACTCCTCTGCTACTTTTAAAAATACATAAAAGCTGGATTTCCCGTCGTGACTCAGCGGTTAATGAACCCGACTAGTATCCATGAGGTTACTAGTGGTTTCCATTCCTGGCCTCGCTCAGTGGGTTAAGGATCCGGCATTGCCGTGAGCTGTGGTGTAGGTCACAGGCGCGGCTCGGATCTGGCATTGCTGTGCCTGTGGTGTAGGCCGGCAGCTACAGCTCTGACAACCCCTAGCCTGGGGACCTCCATATGTCCTAGGTGCAGCCCTAAAAAGACAAAAAAAAAGTGTAAAAGCTGAATAGCTAGTATATGTTGGATTTGCGTCACTAGGTTTACTCCCCTCCTTTTCTCCTCTAGGTACTTATCTCAAAGGTTGATTTACGGATTTCTCCTAACTCTAAGCACAAACACTGGCCTAATCAAAGACCTACCATCACCTTCCAGGGGAAAAAAACTAAACTCACAGATAACTCGCAGGGACTTTTTCAGACCTGCCAGCTGGCAGGTCAGCCTTAAGGTCTCATACATAAGGGTGTAAGAAATATTGCTGGTGTCCCCATTGTGGCTCATTAGGTTAAGAATCTGACATTATGTACACCTGTAATTGTAATAAAATTCATTAAGCGATGAGAAAAAAATTGATTATGCTTAAAAAAAATAAAAAAAAATCAAACAGACCAAAAAAAAAGAATCTGACACTATGTCCATGAGGATTCGCGTTCAATCCCTAGTCTCACTCAGTGGATTAAGGACCCAGCATTGCTGTGGCTGTGGTATAGGCCAGAGGCTGCAGCTCTGATTTGACCCCTAGCCCAGGAACTTCCATATGCCGCAGGTGCAGCCATAAAAAAGAAAAAATCAAGACAAAAAACAAACACCAACAAAATAATGCTGGTGACAGAGTATGACAGTCCCTCAGCCTTGACTCAAAGTTTTTAAGATTAAAGTCTCAGAGAGGCCTCTCAAACAGAAATCCTGGAAGGTATTTTCTCAAGCAACCCTGAAAGAAAAGCATCATCTTCCCCCATCTGCATCATTAGCAGCAGCATCAGAAGCATCTTGCCAGCACCTGCCAGCACGAACCTTCAGAGCTTGTACAGACCGAGCTGAGATTGTCTTTTGGGAATTTATGATCCAAGATGGCTTTGGTAAAAACCAAGTTGTGTCATTTTTAGTGGGGTAATGAGAGAAGAAGAAAGTTCTGATAATGTTATCTTTCCAGACTTTAGGATTTCAGGCTGACACTCTGAAAGGTTTCTTTTTTTCTTTTTTTTTTTTTGTCTTTTTGCCTTATCTAGGGCCACACCCGCGGCATATGGAGGTTCCCAGGCTAGGGGTCTAACAGGAGCTGTAGCTGCCGGCCTACACCACAGCCACAGCAATGTGGGATCCGAGCCGCATCTGCGACCTACACCACAGCTCACGGCAACGCCGGATCCTTAACCCACTGAGCAAGGCCAGGGATTGAACCCGCAACCTATTGTTCCTAGTCGGATTCGTTAACCACTGAGCCACGACAGGAACTCCTGAAAGGTTTCTTGAGCACAGCTGTATTACTACATTGGATTTTCTCTGTTGAGCAGGTCAAATTCTCAACAAGCAGTAGCTGGAGATGGTGAGTTACTGCCAACTCAAGAAACGGTAAAATAAACAGGTCACTCCTGAGCTACAAGGTAAGTATCCAGCTTCTCTCTAGAGGAAGCAGTGGACAGAAACTCCAAGGACAGAATTCAGCCCAAGGGCAGACCAAAGAACAGATCAGTACATACGCTGTTCCTTCTCAGGAAGACCCCCTAACCCACTGATATTAGATTTAGAAGTTCTTTCCATGTGGGTTTCCATAGGAAGCAAAAATAACAAGTTCACCAGACAATCAGGAAACCATGCAAGTGGACATTAAAATGATGCAAGAAGAATGATCCCAGATGTAGGCGCCATCTTTACTTTTGAAAGATACCATGGAATTTCCAATAGAGGATTTAATAGATGAAAAAATTTTCCAGGAAAATAAGCGTGGGATTTGAAAAAATGTTGAGAATACCGATAAAGGGACACTGTGACCTAAACAAACTTGACACTGAAAAGTAATGATAGCCTAGATTCCGTGATGCCAAATAGAGTCATGGTATGTACCTCAAATGGGACAGTATAGAAAACCACGGAAAGAAAAGGGACGGTACAGGGGAAAGACTGTGTAAACATGGGGGTGAGTGAGCTGATCTGGAACCATCCATCCGGGAGCTGGTCCTACACGGGACGGAATTATCTCACCAGAAAGACAGTGCATTGATGTAGGTGGCGCGCCCACCTTAACCAAATCTTCGTTTTACTCTAAAGGAGGAGGGAGCTGGAGGTTTTGCTTGTTTTTTATTTTTTGTCTTTCATTTTTCTCTTTTTAGGGCCACACCCACTGCATATGGAGGTTCCCAGGCTAGCCACAGCGACGCGGGATCCCAGCCGCGTCTGAGACCTACAGCACAGCTCCTGGCAACACCGGATCCTTAAGCCACTGAGCAAGGCCAGGGATCGAGGCTACTAGTCGGATTCGTTTCCGTTGCGCCACGAGGGGAACTCCCTTGTTTGTTTTTTAACTAGATCTTTAATTGCTAGAGGTACCAAGATTCGACGAGGAAGGAAACAATGAAACGTGCGTCATAAGGAATTTAAATCAAACGCTTTACATCTTCGGTTAAGGTGGAGGTAGCCAGTTAGGTTCTGAGTCATTCCTGCTCTTTTGTTTCTTTCAGCCAGAAGGCAGGTCTGCCAGGGGTGAAGTCACGTGGCCATCTGAGTCTAGAGGGCAGGAGAGCCGGGAGCTAGAAACAAGCTCGCCAACTTTTCCACCCCTCTAGTGATGGAACCCGGAAATACGAGGAGCCGCGCGAGAAGCCCGTAATTGTGTTCTAAAATGATTGATGGGGCGGTTACTCTCCAGTTTCAGAACAAAATGGGCCAAAAACTGTTGTTTCCTGGAGGGGAAAAGGTTATCGATATGCCCACTCCAACCGGAACGACAATCCCTCCCACCCCAGGGCTCGCTTACTCTTTGCATATCTGGAACTCCCGGTGCTTTAAAAGCAACCACGTACAAAACGCCTGAACCTAAAGCTCTCTCTACTCATAAAGTGAGGTCGGTAAATTCGAGCGGGAGCGAAGCGCTTGAGACAGAACCAGCTGCTGGTGGGGTTTGGATTACAGGTGGGACCCCGCTTAGAGTTCAAAGAACGCTTGGGATCTGACAGGCATTTCGTGCGACAAACCCTCCTGCCCACTCCCGGCCTCTTACCTAATTTGTGCGCATGCAGTTTTCAACACGGGGCATGCATGTATGTTCAGGATTTATTAATGCCCTGAAAAAGCCCTGAAAACCCTCAAAAAGCAACACCTTCCTCCTCTAAGAAGACAGAGGGTAGTATGAACTCGGGCAGAGGGGTCAGAGTGAAAGCTAATTAGGAAGGCAGTCGATTTCAGTAGCAGGGAAATGACCAAAATGCAAAGAGAAAAGGAAACCTATCTTCTGAACAATGAGTAAATCTACGGCTTTAGGTTACACAGCATCTTTTTTTCTTCTTCTTTTTCCCTGAGTGCAAAATGACGTGAAAAGCTTTACTTCCGAAACTCGGCGCACAGCTTTCGAAACCGGCGGAGGGTCCCCGCCCCCGGAGACCCGGGCAGGCTCGGGGCCGGCAGTAGGTCCCCGCCCCCCAACCACCCCGAGTCCCCCGCCAGGACCCGGAAGCCGAGTCTCCGCGGCCTCCGCACACCTCGGTCCACGCGGACCTTGCCCGGAGCAGAGGCTCCGGAGGGCCGGATCGGGCCCGTGCCGCAGCCGAGAGAGGACCCACTTACCACGCGACGGCGACAGAAGAGGCGCGCACCGCCCGCGGGGACCGAAGCCGGGCTCTAGGCTGAAGCCGCCAAAGCGGACGGGCCGAGGGCCAGCCGCCTCTCGGCTGGACCCCGAAGGGCCTCAGCTCGGCCTGCTCGATTCCAGCAGACGATCGGATCGGTCACTTCCATCCCGTGCTCAGGCCCGGAGCGGAGACATCTGTTTTCCATCCACCGCGGGGCCGCGGCAAATCCTGGATTAGGCGCTGCGCGGCGCCCGCCGCGTTCCCGGCCCTGGCGCGCCGGCTAATCCCCGCACAAAGGACGCGCTAACCGCACGCGCCCGCGGCCCGGGGCCGGGCAGATCTCCTCGCTGCAGACTGCGGGCTGCGGCGGCCGGTCCCCGGGGGGAGGACCAATCGCAGCCCCGGGGGCAGAAAAAGCGGGGGCGCGGTCCTCCGGCTCGGATCCAACGCGCATCACCCTCCCCGCCCCCACCCCTGTAAACACGCGGCAAAGTCGGTCCCTTCGGGGGAGTGACTTCAGTGGGACGCGGCTGGGAGCGCTACAAAGGGCCAGCCTCCGGACCGAAGAGCTCATTAGTGAAAACAGTCACAACTCCTGAAAGTGAGAGAGGGGAAAAAAAAACCCTCTGCGTTTACTTTAAGTAAATTCTGATTCCGACAATGAGCCACCGAGGACACAATCAGCTCTGAAATCGCGGAGAAATTACTGCCTCTCAAGGTCTCATATCTTACTCGGTAAAATAGGTTCTTCCTTCCTCCTGGAAACTTTTGAGTGCCTCCTTTGTGCCAGGCGCTGGACTGAGAAAAGAAAGCTGGAAAAAAAGAGTCTGAGCCGCTCAAGTGCCTTAGAGGGAAAGGGGCGGGCGGGAGAAAAGAGGGTGGGAACCGACAATTTCTGTGTGTCCTGAAATTGCTGTGATAGAATCCATGCCCAGAGGGTTAGTGGAACACAGAGGCAGGTTTTGGATCATGCTGGAAATCCAGGAAAGCTTCCTGGAGGAGGCTGCACTGGAGTTTTCAAGACCTAGCAGGCATCAGGTAGAAGGAAGAGAGGCGGAGCAAAAAGGGGCTGGCAAAGGACTCAGACCAGAAAGATCTTATCTGCTGAACTTGGCAGTTTGACCTTCCTTTGGAAGCTATGAGGCCCCTCTGAAGAATTTTAAAGCCAGATAGCTGACTTGATTAGGTTCGGGTTTCAGAAGGATGGCCCGTGGAAGGAAGAGAGTGGAGGGCTGGGTTGGGCAGAAGAGGCTCCGGAGAGGAGGGGTGGAAGCTTTAGGGTTTGACGCCTGGTAACAAGGGGGGGGGGGGGAAGAGCAGAGTCGCAGGCTGTCGCTCAGGTTTCCCACACCGTGCAATCCAGTAGACGTGCAACCCGGTAGATGGAGCGTGCCCTTCCCAAAGACAGACAAATGGAGGAGCAAGTGGCATCAGAGAAATGAGCAGAGTCTAGAGGAGTTTCTGGGCAGATAGCCAGATGCAAACATGTCTGCAGGCAAGCCCACCCTTTGGATCCCTAAGGTGTTTGGGGTGTTACAGGCAAAACTAAAAAGTAGGCAGCTGTCCAATTATAAGAAGAAGGGAAATACAGGCAAAAAGAAAATTCACGGCATTTGCTAGTGCTGCCGTAACAACGGGCCACAAACGGAGTAGCCTAAACAAGAGCTGTTTATTGTCTCAGTTCTAGAAGCTAGATATGCAAGAGCAGTGTGTCAGCAGGGCTGTGCTCCCCCTGAGCACACCACGGAGGGAAGGATCTGTTCCAAGACTCTCTCCTAGCTTCTGGTAGTTTCTTGGCTCGTGGCAGCATAACTTCAATCCACATGGCCTGCTCCTTATGTGAGCATCTGTGTCTAAATGTCCCTTTTCTATTTTTTTTTTTTTCGGCCTCACCCGTGAAAGTTCCAGGCCAGGGATCGAACCCTCGCCACAACAGCGACCCGAGCTGACGCAGTTGACAATGCCAGGTCCTCAACCCACTGTGCCACCAGGGAACTCCCAAAAGTCCCCTTTCTATAGGAACACCGGTGAGACTGTGCAGAGCTCCCCCTCCCCAACTCCATATGATCTGATTTTAACTACTTACTTCTGCCCTTATTTCTGTCTCCTATTTGGAAATTACCCTATTTGCATATAAAGTCACATACTGAGGTACTGGCTGTTCAGATTTCAACATATGGGTTTTAGGCGGGACACAGTTCAAGCCGTAACATTTATAGCATGTGAGCAAGTTATTAAGAGCAGGATTGGAGTTCATGGCTCAGTGGTTAACGAATCCGACTAAGAACCATGAGGTTGCGGGTTCGATCCCTGGCCTCGCTCAGTGGGTTAAGGATCCGGTGTTGCCGTGAGCTGTGGTGTAGGTTGCAGACGCGGCTCGGATCCCGCGTGGCTGTGACTGTGGCGAAGGCCGGCGGCTACAGCTCCTGTTAGACCCCTAGCCTGAGAACCTCCATATGCTGCGGGTGCGGCTCTAGATAAAAGGCAAAAAGACAAAAAAAAAAAAAAAAAAAAGAGCAGGATTGATTATGGAGGAGAAACGCTATAGTTTCTAGTGGGCAAAGAGAACACTGAGTGGAAAGCGAGGAGAAAAATGGTTGGTAAGATACAAGAAGGGTGACCCACATCAATGAAGAGGAATGTTTGAGAGGTGTGACTAACACTGCCAAAAGCTTCAAAAGTCAGGCCAGACAGCTAGAAATTGCCATTGCCTTTGGCACTGTGACCGCCATTGGCCCAAATGGTCAGAGCAGACTGAACTTCAAAGCGCTTGTTTAGCTTCAGTAGTCTGTGACTTTAAAGTCGCTGTCCAGTAAACTCACTGAGGGAGCTTGTCCCCCGTGCTCAACCAGCTGTCCCAGCCTCCTCGGCAGTCAGGGCTCCAAACTGTGGCCGAGGCTCTGGCAGGCAGGTGGATGGGTGCTAGAGTTCGGTCTGGATGAAAGTGACATGCGTGGTTCAACCACTATGGGAAACAGTACGGAGGTACCTCTGAAAACTAAATAGGGAACCATCACATGATCCAGCAAGCCCACTCCTGGGCATATATCCAGACAAAACTACAATTCAAAAAGATACATGCACCCGTATGATCATAGCCGCACTACTCACGATAGACAAGACATGGAAACAACCTAAATGTCCACTGACAGATGAGTGGATTAAGATGTGTTAACATATATACAGTGGAATACTACGCAGGCAAAAAAAATATGAAATCATGCCATTTGCAGCAATATGGATGAAACTAGAGATTCTCATACTAAGCGAAGTAAGTCCGAAAGAGGAAGACAAATAGCATGTGATATCACTTCTATGTGGAATCTGAAATGTGGCACAAATGAACCTATCAACAAAACAGAACCAGACCCACTGACGTGGAGAACAGACCTGTGGTTGCCGAGGGGGAGGGAGTGGGATGGGCTGGGAGTTTGGGGTTAGTTCATGTACACTGTTGCGTTTGGAGTGGGTAAGCAACCAGGTCCTGTGGTACAGCACAGGGAACTCTATCTAATCACTCGTGAAAGCACGTGATGGAAGATAATATGAGAAAAAGAACGTATATGTATGTATGACTGGGTCACTTTGCTGTACAGCAGAAATTTGACACTGTAAATCAATCAACACTGTAAATCAGCTATACTTTTAAACAAAGGAAGTGATACAGGAAACCAGACTCTAGAAAAGCCATTTTCTGTGAGGTGGTAGAGTCTGGCGTGAAGTTATGGAGGCTCAAGGCCAGCAAGAGGAAGGTCCAAGGCCATGTGTCCCCAGGACCAGTAAGTAGAGCCATCCTCCGACAGAATTTAGGCACTGTCCTCAGCAGGGTAGCCACGAAGCCCAAGTCTCTGGATTTATTGGCGATTCTCTGAGCCATGTAATATTCTTGAAAGGAAAAAAAAAACCCACAACTGCTTTATTGAGATATAACTCACAAAATATAAAATGCATCCACGTATTTATTTTATTTTTGTCTTTTTAGGGCTGCACCTGCAGCACATGGAGGTTCCCAGGCTAGGGGTCAAATCGGAGCTGTAGCCACTGGCCTACACCACAGCCACAGCAACGTCAGATCCAAGCCACAACTGCCACCTACACCACAGCTCACAGCAATGCCAGATCCTTAACACACCGAGTGAGGCCAGGGATTGAACCTGCATCCTCATGGATATTAGTCTGATTCGTTTCCCCTGAGCCACGATGGGAACTTCAATGCGTCCATTTAAAAGTGTACAACCGGGAGTTCCCTTTTTGGCTCAGCAGATTAAGAACCCAACATAGTGTGCATGAGGATGTGGGTTTTGATCCCTGGCCTCGCTCAGTGCGTTAAGGATCTGGAACTGCCGCCAAGCTGCAGCGTAAGGTGCAGCTGCAGCTCTCATTTGACCCCTAGACTGGAAACTTCCGTATGCTGCAGGTGTGGCCATTAAAAGAAAAAACACAGTATACAATACATATATACATAATAGATAACCAACAAGAACCTACTGTACAGCACAGGAAACTGCACTCAATAGTTTGTAATAACACAGAGAAAAAAATCTAAAAAATTAGATATAGATATGACATATAACTTTGTTGTTTATCTGAAACACAACATTGGAAATCAATTATACTTCAATGAAAAAAGAATCTTTTCTAAAAAGTGCAACCCAGTGACTTTTAGTACATTCACATGGTTGTGCAACCATCACCACACTCTAACACCAGAATATTTTCATCACCCAGAAGAGACACTTCACACACACTAGCGGTTCACTTCTCATTTCCCCCTCCTTCCAGTCGCTGGCAACCACTAATCTACTTTGTGGCTCTATGGCTTTGCCTGTTCTGGACATTTCATAGAGATGGAATCACACATCATGTGGACTTTTGTATCTGGTACCTTTCTGGTACTTCCTCTCTAAGTAACTCACATAAAGTGACAAAAATCGGAGTTCCCACTGTGGCTCAGTGGGTTAAGAACCTGACCGGTATCCACAAGGAAGCGGGTTCAATCCCTGGCTTCGCTCGGTGGGTTAAGGATCCGGTGTATCTGCAAACTGCAGTATAGGCTGCAGATGCAGTTTGGATCCCGCCTCGCTGGGGCTGTGGTGTAGGTCTGAAGCTCTGATTAAGCCCCTGGCCAAGGAACTTCCATATGCTGCAAGTGCGGCCATTGAAAAAAAACAAAAACAAAACAGAACGAAACAAAACAAAAGCTAGTATCATTGCGCTCTTCTGCAGAACGAAAACCCCCTACAAATGGAAGATGGTTCTTTCCAGAGAGCTCCCAGTTTGAGAACCACAAAAGCTGGTCAGGAGCGCCCCCTGAGGCTAGGTGGAAGGAATGCAGGCCCTGCACACGTCCGGATCCTTAATTCACAACCCCTCCCAAGAACCATTGCTGTAAAACTCCTCACCAAACCCTCCCTGGAGGGGACAGTTTTTGGAGGCCAGACTCCTGGCTGGCAAAGCAATAAAGCTAGGGAGTTCCCGCTGCGGTGCAGTGGTTAAGGGTCTGGCATCACCGCGGTTCACAGCTGAGATTCAGATTCGATCCCTGGCCTGGGAACTTTCATATGCCACAGGTGCAGCCAAACAAAAAAAAAAAGGCAGTAAAGCCATTCTTCTCTCCTTCACCCCAAACTATCTCTAAGATTCGATTTGACGTCAGAACAGCCTTTTATAAATGTCTTTTAAAATTTATCTTGTACTGTTTAATTTGTTTTTGTTTGTTTGTTTAGGCCACACTTGTGGCATGCAGAAATTCCCAGGCCAGGGACTGAACCTGTGCTACAGTGGCGACACAAGCCACTGCGGTGACAGTGCCAGATTCTTAATCTGATGAGCCACAGGGGAACTCCTAATTTTTATATTCTGGAAACAAGTCCCTTTTTAGAATATGATTTGAGAATATTTTCTCATTCTATATGTTGTTCTTTCACTTTCATGATTTTTTTTTTTTTGGTCTTTTGTCTTTTTAGGGCCGCACCCATGGCATATAGAGGTTCCCGGGCTAGGGGTCTAATCGGAGTTGTAGCTGCCGGTCTACACCACAGACACAGCAACACGGGATCCAAGCCGTGTCTGTGACCTACACCACAGTTCACGGCAACGCCAGATCCTTAACCCACTGAGTGAGGCCAGGGATCGAACCTGCATCCTCATGGATGCTAGTTGGATTCGTTTCTGCTGCACCACAAAGGGAACCCCAAAGCTCTTTCTTTGGTGTGTCACCCCTCCCAAGGTCTGCACCACACAGCACACCCCCCAACCCAGGGGTGTGACAGGGTCAGGCCCAAGCACCTCCCTCAACTGGCCCTTCTTCGGCTGGCTCACCAACTTAAAGGAAGTGGTTCTTGGCTTCCCTTCCCAGCTGCCAATTAACTTTCCGCAGGAGGTCACTTTCTGGTGGCGGCGATTCGATAGATTCTTGACAAGCTATGAATATGAATGCCAGCTCTATTCCACAAGCCTCACTTCCTAACACAGGGTTATGTACCTTATACTTTCCTCATGGTTCACATTTCGGGTCACTTACTAGCTGTGTGACTTTTTGCAAGTTACTTAATCTCTCTGGGCCCCAGTTTCTTCCTTTGTAAAATGAGGGCAATAACTGTACTTCAGAGGGGTTAGGGAGAACCGAGTGAGATAATACATGTAAAAGCCTGATACGTAGTAAGCACTTAATAAATGAAAGCCATTACTTCTGTTAGCATTTGTCATTGTTATAGTATTTCACCCATACATGCCCATTTCTTTGGGTTCATAAGCCCATGAAAATGGCCCTCAGTATTTCAAACAAGAGGGGAAAATTACTTTTTAAAACAATGTGGAAGTTCTCAGGCCAAGGGCCGAAACTATGCCACAGCAGCAACCTGAGCCACTGCAGTGACAACACTAGATCCCTAACCTGCTGAGAATTCTGGGAATATAGCTTTGTATCGTATCCTGGAGCATATGGAAGTTCCCAGGTTAGGGGCTGGATCCGAGCCACGGCTTCGACCTACACAGCTGTGGGAACGCCAGATCCTTAACCCACGGTGCTGGGCTGGGGATCGAACCCGAGTCACTGCGGACGCACTATGGGATCCTTAACCTGCGGAGCTACAGCAGGAGTGCCCCATAAATCTCCTATTTTAGCACAAGTCTCTACACATGCTCTAAGTGTCTGAAATTCCCAGAGCCTGTGGTGCCCACCATTCTGACAGAAGCAGCCAGGCAGGTGCTCTCTTCGTGCTTGTGAGACTTCTTGGCATTGATCTCATCCTTTCTCACCAGATCTCCTCTTGGTTCTTCCTCTCTCGACATCCCCCGGGGCCATGCTTGTTGGGTAGAAATGTGAGCATGCCCCCACCATGTGAAGGAAGCCAGGTGGGAGGGCGGGGTGGCACACCCGTCCTGGGACAGCACCGGCACCAGCCGGCCGGGAGTTCTGTCTCTGAATGAGATCACCGCCTAAGGCAGCTCACCCCCCTTTTCTGAGCCCTCCCACCACTGCAGAAGATCCTGGCCTCCCTTGGGAACCACGTGGTGTTTTCACCGCGCTGCACCCATTGGTGATGCTTTGGGTCAAATTCATTCAAACAAATAAAATAACCTTTGCATCCGATTTAATTAATCCTCCGGGAGCCCCAAATCGTGTTGGCTCCAAAGGCGCTGGGTCCAGATCACAAATACAAAATCTGGGGACGGGGGCGAGGTGGCGAGATTCATAAAGCAGCCGACGTATTAAAGCCCCAGGCTTCACCCTTTGCTATTTCTAAAAATCAAGCCACACCTGTACCATTTTCCCGGCTCTCCTCCATCAAAGAGAGACTGAGGTCACTGGCTTCACACTGGGAGGCTCATCAGAAAGGAAAGGACAAAATCTCCCCCCAGCCTCCGCCGCCCCAGGAACCTTCAGGGTGATTTTTTTTTTCTGTTCAGCTGGAGGCAGGAATTTCCAGAGCAATTTCCGGGACTTTGGCGTGTCCAGCCCCATCGCCTCTACCTGTAGCCCAGCAACCGAGCGCCGCTTCCCACGCCTCCTCCTTCGCCTCCCACGCCCCTCTATCCTGAGAGAGGGGTCTCTCTCCGCCAAAGGGGGCCGTCCAGGAGGCTGAACTCAGGCATGACCCGATTCTTCACCCCGGCGCATCCACACGCCCGCGAAACCAGCCCTGAGCCGAGCAGGGCTGGCCAAGCGCGTTTCCAGGCTCGCCCTCACCTCTCACGCGTTGTCCCCTGGCTCGGGCGGGCTCCTCTCTCGGCTGGTCAAAGACAAAATGCTCTGATCGCCTGGGGCTTTGCTTCTTTCCCGGCCCTCTAAACACTGCTATGGGGCAGTAAAAGTTTACAGCCCGCAGCTCTGAACCGTTCCCACATTCCTGAATGGAGTCATTAAAGGCATACAAGGCTGCTGCTGGCTGTCTGCCCACTGAAAACGCCAGCACCTACTAGGCCCTTTCCGACACCGGCTAACAGGCGGCTAACAGTCACCCACAGTGGCAGCCCCACCTCCTGTGAACAGCTAAGACAGACTCGCAGCAGCACCAAGGAAGCCAAACGCCCCGCCTCTTACACTTTGCCTCGATGTCAAACCTGCCCTCCTTGGATTTTTTGCCTCCCCAGGGCTTCCTCGCCCGCCCCGGGTCCACAGGGACCACTGTCAGCTTCATCAGCGAATCCAGAGGCCCAATCTTCTCCTTCCGTCCTTAGCAGGAAGAAAAATCAAAGCCAGGAACAAGCCGGCAATTCAAACACAACTTGTTTCTCGCCAACAGTGCCCAGGAGGAACCAGCTTAGCCCAGAAAAAGCGCCACCTCAGACTTAGAAGCACCCTTACCCGTGTTCCATATCGGCCGCTCCAGCGCATTCGGGCCGGGTCCCGGCCTCCTCGGCTGCGGGGACTCGGCTCTCTGCAGCCCACAGACAATCGGGCCCATTATAGTCCCCAGGCTGCCGAGTTAAAGGGTGGCTCTTACGCAAATATAAACAGCTCCTCAGCACAAGCCAAGGGGGCGGGGCCACAGCATCAGGGGACAATACCAGCCAGGGATCAGTCTGAGATACCCTGTTCCCTTCCGAAGAAGGGGAGACAGAAAGCAAGGAACAAGTAATAGTAGCGTCAGAGTGCTCCAGGTTGAAAAGGCTAACTGCTGCCTACATACATTAGACCGTTTTCAAGGAGGAGTTTGTATGCTCCGCACATGTGGATAAATATTTTTAAAAGTCATGGACATTGGTGTCGCATTAGCCATCATCCGTCTCCTGGAGTTAATACCTGCAGTATTCATTGGGTAGAGAGGGATTTTCAAAGAACAAAGTGCAAGGAAGATGCTTTGTGACACGCTTATTTTGTTGAATACACCATCCGATGAGAGACACTCACTACATCTACAGAGAAAATGCTTTTTTTTTTTTTTTTTTTGCTTTTTTAGGGCCGCACTTGCAGCATATGGATGGTCCCAGGCTAGGGGTCGAATCGGAGCTGTAGCTGCCAGCCTACACCACAGCCACAGCAACGCGGGATCCGAGCCGCGTCTGCAACCTACACCACAGCTCACGGCAACGCCGGATCCTTAACCCACTGAGCGAGGCCAGGGATTGAACCCGCAACCTCATGGTTCCTAGTCGGATTTGTTAACCACTGAGCCACGACGGGAACTCCTACAGAGAAAATGCTTGATTTGATTGGTTTGTCTTCACAACCCAGAGAAGTGAGCTTATTTTATTCTCCTTGTGGCTCAGTGGAAACAAATCTGACTAGCATCCATGAGGACGCAGGTTCGATCCATGGCCTCGCTCAGTGGGTTAAGGATCTGATGTTGCCATGAGCTGTGGTGTAGGTCGCAGACGTGGCTCAGATCCCGCGTTGCTGTGGCTGTGGTGCAGGCCAGCAGCTACAGCTCCTATTAGACCCCTAGCTGGGAAACCTCCATATGCCGCAGTGTGGCCCTAAAAAGACCAAAAAAAAAGAAAAGGGGGGGGTGGATAAAAAGGTTCCCTAGTGTTCTAGTGGTTAAGGCTTTAGCTTTGTCACTGCTGTGGCTTGGGTTTGATTCCTGGCCTGGGAACTTCTGCATGCTGCCAGCGCAGCTAAACAAATAATAAAATAAAAGAAAATGCTCAATTAATCTGATCATATCTATGCACACAAAAAGAAGTTAGTACAATGTGTTTGAGAGAAGGCAAGACAGCTATGGCTTTTTCTCTCTTTTGAACTTAACTAAATTCTACTTTAAAGCTACTAGGTCAGCTTAACCTTTGAAGTTCCTATGGTAACAACAACAATAAACTGTGGCTTTTTTTTCTTTATAGGATTCTAAATAATATACTGAATAAAAACAAAGAGGCATTTGGCTGATTTGTGGCATTGACTAAATTACAGGCATACAAACTTCGAGAAAAGCAGTCATTATGATTTGGAGTAATCTTATCATTTATACAGGGAAGCACAGTAGCTATCAAAATTAACTAGCAGGGTAACAGAAAAACACTGAAATATAATTTCCACAAAGTTTGTACCAAGCATTTAGGACTTTCATTATAAAAACGATATTTTTTACAAAATGTCATTTCTGATCTATGGTACCTTTAAAATATTTATGATTTTGCCACTGGCGTTTAATTTGTGTTAAAGTAACAGTCCTCTGGTGGCTCATCTAAATAGTTTTTGAGGCAGCTTCTGGTCTTTCTAGTCTTCTAAAGATTCTAAAGGAGCTGTTACATCTGTATTTACCTAGCTTTGGATTTTTTTTCCTTTTTTTTGGTCGTTTTAGGGCTGTACCTGCGGCATATAGAAGTTGCCAGGCTCCGGGTCAAATCGGAGCTGTAGTCACCGACCTACACGATAGCCACAGCAACGTGGGATCCAAGCCATGTCTGTGACCTATGCCACAGCTCACGGCAGTATCGGATCCTTAACCCACTGAGCGAGGCCAGGGATCTAATCTGCATCCTCATGGAAACTAGTCAGATGCATCAAATGCTGAGCCACGACGGGAACTCTAGTGGCTACAGCTCCGATTCGACTCCTAGCCTGGGAAACCTCCATATGCTGTGGGTGCGGCCTTAAAAAGCAATAAATAAATAAATAAATAGCAGAAAAGAAAAGAAAACACAACCACATGGGACTGCCACTCTCACACCATGCTGTCCGACACGCCCCTAAGGCCTGTTTCTGTCCTGACTGTCGTCTGCTTTGGCATTGGCCCATCTGTCGCTGTTATTAAATATAAGACACAAAATAATTAGAGGGAGATTCATGTTCCTTTAAAAGATGGGGCGGTGACATCACTACTTTCTAAATTTCAAACCATTAGATTATGCAATTCAGAAAATTGCTGTATCCCCTTTGAGAATGCCCATTATCCAATTACAATTTTACCCTTGATCCGAAACAGCTACCTCTTAGTCACCCACCTCTTGGCAACCTGAAGCTTCAATTACCCGTAAGCAGAGCTTCATCCAGCCCTCCTAAGACTGAAGCCCCAATTAACTGACTTTGTTCAATATCCCACAGGGTCCTCATTATCAAGCCCCTGATTTGCCGACCTACAAAACCTTGGACTGAAGGGAAACTATTAAATTGTCTGCTATTATATCTTTTAAAGTGATACACTCATGCTTAGGTTCTCATGTTAGGAGAGCATATGGATCACGGAACTGAGTAAAGTCAGAAAACAGGCCCTTTGCACCTATCCAGACAAAACTGTAATTCAAAAAGATACGTGTACCCCAATGTTCATTGCAGCCCCTTTTACAGTAGCCGAGACGTGGAAACAACCTAAATGTCCATCAACAGAGGATGGATAAAGAAGATGTGGTACCTACACACAATGGAATATTACTCAGCCGTGAAAAAGAATGGAATCACACCATTGGCAGCACCATGGATGCAACTAGAGATTCTCATATTAAATGAAGTTAGGAAGGGAAAGACAAATACCATATGATATCATGTATACATGGACTCTGAAATATGGCACAAATGAACCTATCTACCAAACAGAAACAGATTAACAGATGCGGAAAACACGCTGGTGGTTGCCAAGGGGGAGCGATGGGGTGGGAGGTTGGGGTTAGCAGACGTAAGCTATTGTACATGTTGGGGGGATGAGCAACACGATCCTACTGCACAGCACAGAGGCGTGTATTCAATGTTCTGGGATAAAACATAATGGAAATTAACTATTTTTTAAAAGAATGTAAAGAGAAAAAACAGAGGCCCTTTGGAAAATATACGGACGAATGACCAAATCCCTAAGTCTTCTCAGAAGGTTCTGGAGATTAAAAACTTCTAAGGCTAAATCCTTTACTTACTTCTTAGGGACCTCAAAGTGATGCATACACAACATGGTTTAATAAAGAGAAGCCCAAGATTAACCACCAATGACACTGAAGGGCTCTGTAGATGAAGCAATAAGAGCTACAGTGTTTCATAACCTGACAAGGCTTTTGATTTTGTTCTGCAGACCAGTTCCTCAATGCACTGTCAATTTTGGATAAAAATCATTCGTTCTTTGGTTTGCTTCCAGCCGCTGAAGAGATGCTAAATTTTCATCATCCTCAAACACATTTGTTCTTTGCAGATGAGGCAATTTATAACTAATTACATGGATGCTCTATATTTATTCCTTTATATGACTTTTTTTTTTGTCTTTTGTCCTTTTAGGGCTGCACCGTGGCATATGGAGGTTCCCGGGCTAGAGAGTGAATTGGTGCTGTAACCACTGGCCTACGCCACAGCCACTGCAACATGAGATCCGAGCCGCATCTGCGACCTACACCACAGCTCACGGCAACGCCGGATCCTTAACCCACTGAGCGAGGCCAGGGATCGAACCTGCATCCTCATGGATTCTAGTCGGGTTTGTTAACCACTGAGCCACAAGGGGAACTCCTCTTCTATATGACTTCTTAGTACTCCTCTGAGAAAGGCAGCAGTGGTGAGACTTAAAGTCAGGTTCACACAAAGCTGAGCTATGAACAGGACTCTGCTAACTCCACATCAAAATGAATGTACTTTTATTTTTCCAACCCTGCTGGTGGATTTTTTACAGGCCTCCTACGGTCTTCTGCTCTGTCCCCAGAGATCCAGTGGCCCATACTCGCAAAATGATGCCCAGAGTTAGGCTGTAGCCATGGAAAGGAGCAGTAAATTGACTTACGTGGTGGAACAAGCAATGGCCTTGAGCCAGTGTGCTATATATCACTGAGCCCACTGAGCTAAAGCGTGACATGCTTTGACACCACAAAGGCTTTCAGTTCGTTGGTGAAGATCATGAGGGGATTTGCAGAAAACCTAGTTCAGAATGCATCCCAGGACCCGTAAGTAAAGTGCAGGGTTTTCACCAGTAACCCATATGATGGAAGGAAAGGTACCATTCATTTTTTTTTTTGTCTTTTTGCCTTATCTAGGGCCGCACCCCAGGCTAGGGGTCTAACAGGAGCTGTAGCCGCCGGCCTTCGCCACAGCCACAGCCACGCGGGATCCGAGCCACGTCTGCAACCTACACCACAGCTCACGGCAACGCCGGACCCTTAACCCACTGAGCGAGGCCAGGGATCGAACCTGCAACCTCATGGTTCCTAGTCGGATTCGTTAACCACTGAGCCACGACGGGAACTCCAATTTTGAGGAAGCTGCAAGTTGCGCCACCTCTTCAGAAGTGGGAACAGAACCTAATGACAGTCAGCATCCGCTATATGCCAGGTGCTTATAAGAGTGTATGCATGTATTAACTCATTTAATCCTCCCAGCCAACCCCAGGCAGCAGGTTCTCACACTCATTCTACAGACAAGGAAACTGAAGGCTGGAGACACTAATGAATATCCATCTGGGTAGAAACGGTGCAGTACCAAGAAACGAAAATTCCAACAGGACTAGTTCAGAGCAGGAAAAACAAACAGGAATAAGAGGTAGGGTTATAATCAGCTAAAGATAGTGAGGAATACGAATACCTAGGGGTCCTACAGAGTTTGCTAGGGTTGCTGTAATATATTTCAGCAAGTGTAAAGTGACAATAATTTATTCTTTTACAGTTCTGGAGGCCAGCGGTCCATCCTGGAGGTGTGGCAAGAGGACCTGTTCCACGCCTGCCTGCTATCCTGTGATGGGTGCCAGCTATGCCATACCTGTCTTATACGCTGTGATGGGTGCCAGCAGCTCCTGGCTTACATCCGCGTCACTTCTCTCTCCGCTTCTGTTTTCATATGCCTGTCCCTTCAGGTCATCTCGGTGAGACCACTCGCCACTGGCTTTAGGGTGGGCACGCAGGGTGATCTCGCTCTGAGACCCTGACTTTAGTTACAGCTACAAAGACCCTCCTCCCCAGTGATGTCACCTTTTGAGCTTCCAAGTGGACCTGGCTTTTGTGGGCCTCGATTCAATCCACTACAAGCCCTGAGAGGCCTCGTGTCCGAAAGGAAGACAGAGGCAAGTGCGGTCAACCCCATACGGGGGAAAACTTCTGAGCAAAGCTGTTTTTACCACCACCCCTCGCCTCCAACTTAAATAAGAAAAACACTGCAAAGAAAAGAAATGACTTATCGAAGTTTAGGAAAACTGGATTCTCAACTTAAAAGTCTTGGGAAAACAATCCCGAAGAACACATTTATGGATCTGATCATTCCAGTTGTGTGTGTTTATTGTGATGTTTTGACAGAAAGGTGCACCTGTGAAATCATTAGCACCATCGGCAATGTATTGGGAGTTCTCGCTGTGGTGCGGGAGGTTAAGAACCTGACTGCAGCAGCTTGGATGGCTGCAGAAGTATGGGTTTGATCCCTGGCCTGCTGCAGTGGGTTAAAGGATTTGGCATTGCTGTAGCTGTGGCGTTAGTCACAGATGTAGCTTGGATTTGATCCCTGACCTGGGAACTTCCATCTGCCATGGGTGTGGGCCATGAAAAAAAAAAAAAAATAGCAACATATCCATCACCTTGAAAGGTTTCCATATATATATTACTATCATTTTTTGGGGCCACCCCCTTGATGTGTGGAGTTCCTAGGCCAGGAATCAGATCTGAGCCGTGGCTGCAGCAATGCCGGATCCTTTAACGCACTGCACTGCGCCAGGGATCGAACCTGCGTCCCGGTGCTCCCAAGACACTGCCGAACCCATCGTGCCACTACAGGAACTCCTTGAAAGGTTTCCTTATAAGCCTTAATAATGCCACTCTCTTACCGCTTCTGCATCGCAGCCTCAGTCCCAAGCAACCACGGATCTGCTTTCTGCTGCTATTGATTAATTTGCTTATCTAGTATTTGATGTAAATGGAATCAAACAGAATATCCTGCTTTGGCTGGCTTCTGTGTTAGTTTGCCCAGGATGCTCTAACAAAGCGCTACAAACTGGACAGCCTGTAAACCACCAAAATCTACCTCTCTCAGTTCTGGAGGCTGGAAGTCCAAGATCAGGGCTGCGGACACGGTAGCGGGGAGGGCGCTCTTCCTGGTCACCCACGTTGAACTGTGTGGGCACCTGGCAGAAGGGAGCAGGAAGGTCTGCAGGGCCTCTTTTCTAGGAGCACTGACCCCACTCCTGAGGGCTCCACGCTCGGGGGCTGATCAGCCTCTCAAAGGGCCCAACCCCCGACTCCATCATCACGCTGGGCATTCGGGTTTCAACATACAGATTAATGGAGAGACGTGAACATTCAGGCCACGGAAGCTTCTTTCAGTCCACGTTTTTTCTGAGATGCATCCAGGTCGTTGGGTGTATCAATAGCGGATACTTTTTTATTGCTGAGTGTTGTTCCGTGATATGAAAGTTGCACAGTTTGTTTATCTACTTCTTTTTTTAGATCTACTTGATTTCTTTGTGGTCACACCCCATGGCACGTGGAAATTCCAGGGCCAGGGATTGAACCCAAGCCACAGCAGTGACAGCACTGATCCTTAACTTGCTGCACCACCAGGGAACTCCTTTACTCACCTTTTAAAGGAGTTTCCTTTTTTTCATGAAAATTTTTTTATTTTTGGGGCCACATCCAGGGCACATGGAGGGTCCCAGGCTAGGGGCTGAAAGGGAGCTAGAGCTGCCAGCCTACACCACATCCACAGCAATGCGGATCCAAGCCGTGTCTGTGACCTACACCACAGCTCATAGCAACAGCGGATCCCTGACCCACAGAGCGGAGCCAGGGATCGAACCCATGTCTCCATGGAAACTAGTCGGATCATTTCCACTGCGCCATGATGGGACCTCCTAAAGTGCGTGCATTTAATCAATGAATTAATTCACTCTTTCAAGATTGGGGTAGGTAAGAGCACACGAACGGTGATTTCTCAGACTCTGAGTTCTCCTCTCTCTTTCCTCCTTCTCTCTCCCTACCCCACCTCCAAATTACTCTCACGTGCTCAAGCCCACACCCACACTTCCTCCCCCAGCCCTCACTGCTTAAACCATTGGTCCAGAGCTGCCTGCCCACTTGCTCTCCAATTCCAAGCTGGTGCGAAGGCTGCCAGTAAGACAATGGCCAAAACCTCCTTGATACTGCTGCCCATCAGCCACTCCTGGGGCTTGCCCTTTTCTCCATGTCTACCCGGGTGCCCCCCAGCCCTGCTCTTCTTGCGTTTCCCCCCTCATTTCTTCTGCCTCTTGCAAATAAGCCAGCTTCAACTCTCTTACACTTGGACATCATTCTCCACCTCTTCTCCAGCATCCGGGCCCAGAAAGCATCCTATGGTTGGCCCCAGCCCAAATCTGTCCAGTCTTGGGTTCCTGCCAAATAGACCTCGGCTCTTTAATTAAGGGAGGCAGCTGGGCGGTGTTTGGGAGCAGAGCCCGTGGAACAGACTGCCTGGACCAGCTGTGCTGGGCATGTGCCTCTGTGTCCTCACAGTTAACAGTCCTACTTCATAGACCATCATGAAGATGAAACGAGTCGTAGGTGTAAATAACTGAGAGCAGTGTGGCACGTAGTATGCACTGTATACGTTTTCCATAAAGTAAATACAGGTAAATGTCCTAGAGTTCTTTCTCATCACAAAGAATTCCACTTGCATTCATAGATTTAGTAACCCAAAGATTATTCACTGAGGCTCTCTCTGTGCCGGGAATGCTCCTGAGAGCTGGGAAATAAAGCAGTGAACCTAAAACACTTTACATTTTACTGGGGGAGGCAGACGACACACGCATTGCCAACTGAAAATATAAACCGTGTCTGCGAAGTGCCAGGAGGAAATATAAAATAGCCTAAAAGGAAGGCTGGATTTGGGGTTAGTCAATGCAAACTATTGCCTCTGGAGTGGATAAGCCATGAGATCCTGCTGTAGAGCACAGGGACCTCTATCTGGTCATATGTGATGGAACACGCTGGAGGATAATGTGAGTAAAGGAATGTATTTATATATGCATGACCGGGTCACTTTGCTGTACAGCAGAAATGGACAGAACATTGTAAATCAGCTATAATAAAAAAACAATGAAAAAAAAAAGGAGGGGAGTTCCTGTCATGGCTCAGCGGAAATGAATCTGACTAGTATCCATGAAGACGCAGGTTCGATCCCCGGCCTCGCTTAGTGGGTTAAGGATCCGGCGTTGCCGTGAGCTGTGCTGTAGTTTGCAGACCTGGCTCGGATCCTGCATTGCTGTGGCTGTGGTGTAGGCCAGCAGTTGTAGCTTGGATTCGACCCCCAGCCTGGGAAACTCCATATGCTGTGAGTGTGGTCCTAAAAAGACAAAAAAAAGGAGGTTTGGGCATTCCCAAAGATGGGTTTGAGTGGGCGGGGCTGAACCAGAACGCTGTAGTTTTCTGATCCGGATAATCAGCAAAGGCCATGCTCAGAAAGCGCTCTCTGTGACAAGTCCCCAGAGGGCCCAGGGAGAGAGCCAAGGGGCTGCCGGGGGAAAGAACAGCCTTGGCTGTTCCAAGGCTCAGAGGATGTTGTGGATGGGGTGACCGTGGACGGGCGTGACCATGGACGGGCGTGACTGTGGACTGGGTGACCGTGGACAGGCGTGACTGGCTGAGCTTTCCTTAAATTCACTTGTTCTCTTGCAGTTAGAACTTCTTGACCTTGACGATTAAATTTTAAAAATGTCTTGACATTTTTTTTTTTTCCCTCTCCCCAAATGTTTACGGATTGAGACTTCTTAATGCATACGAAAGTTCCAAGGCCAGGGACCAAATCCAAGCCAACAGCCCCAACCTGCACTGCGGCCGTGGCAATGCCGGATACTTTGATGCACTGAGCTGGTCCAGGATGGAACCCACTCCTCCATGGTGACCTGCGCCGATGCAGTCAGATTTTTTTTTCTCTTCATTTTACAGCCATAGCTGCAGCATATGGAAATTCCCAGGCTAGGGGTCCAGCTGGAGCTGCAGCTGCAGGGCTACGCCACAGCCATAGCCACACCGGAACTGAGCCACATCTGTGACCTACACTGCAACTTGTGGCAACGCCAGATCCTCAGTCCACTGAGTCTGAACTCGCATCCTCATGGAGACTAGTTGGGTTCCTTTTTTTTTTTTTTGGTCTTTTTGCCTTTATGTAGAGCCGCACCCACGGCATATGGAGGTTCCCAGGCTAGGGGTCTAACAGGAGCTGTAGCCGCCGGCCTACGCCACAGCCACAGCAACGCGGGATCCGAGCCGCGTCTGCAACCTACACCACAGCTCACGGCAACGCCGGATCCTTAACCCACTGAGCGAGGCCAGGGATCGAACCCGCATCCTCATGGTTCCTAGTCGGATTCGTTAACCACTGAGCCACGACGGGAACTCCCTAGATGGGTTCTTAACCTGCTGTATTGGAGTGGGAGCTTCCTCGGGACTGAGCCTGTGACTTTAAAGCCTCAATACTTTTTAGCATACGGACACAACGCTGGTAAGAGTGAAATCCAGTCGGAACGAGGTTTCCGTGCGCCACTGCGGTTTGACAGTCACCTCAAAGCTGGGACACGTGGGGAGCAGTGGGGACCAGGAGCGACCCCCCTTGTCCCTAGGGCTTCCCTAGATGACTGACCACTGAGACCGGGGCTCTGCCCCGCAAAGGGAGCTCAGGGACAGTTGGGGGGCTTAGCAGAGCGTGACCTGGATAAGAAAAGAATGGGAAAGTAAATCCAGAGGGGACATTTTGTGAACTGAACATACAGTTACTCAGTGTGAAGAAGACAGGCTTATGTGGTGGTTAGGCAGTTATATTTTTGGGGACAAAGAATGACACCTGCCACAGCATGTAAATAAAGGGTGTTGGGGCCATCAGCCCCTGCAGCCGCCGTGGACTGTGCGGCTGAGGGCACTCAGGACACTCGTGTCATAAAGACATGGAAAACAGGATGCTGGCTCTAGATAGTTAGGTGCATGTCTAAGGAATACTTTCCATAAGCCCAGACTCTTGTCTCCTCCCATACATGGAAAAGAGCTGTATTCGTTAACACAAGATGTCTGTTTTTCTTTAATTAACAGTAATCTTTGGGAGTTCCCTTCGTGGCTCAGTGGTTAACGAATCTAAGAACCATGGGGTTGTGGGTTCGATCCCTGGCCTCGCTCAGTGGGTTAAGGATCCGGCGTTGCCGTGAGCTGTGGTGTAGGTTGCAGACGCGGCTCGGATCCCGCGTTGCTGTGGCTATGGCGAAGGCCGGCGGCTACAGCTCCTGTTAGACCCCTAGCCTGGGAACCTCCATATGCCGTGGGTGCGGCCCTAGGAAAGGCAAAAAGACAAAAAAAAAAAAAAAACAGTAATCTTTGGGACGTGGTTTTTGTGGCAAAACCGCCTCTATATCCTGTCTCCTCCCTTCTGTCTTCCGAGCCGCCCCGCGGAGCTCTCCGACACGCTGCCTCCCAGGTTGAAGTCCTCAGCCAGTCCCTTGAATTAAACAGAATTTTCATCTTTTAGGTTGAGCTTTTTTTTTTCTTTCAGTCAACACCTTTGTCAAAACTCACTGAATTGTGCACCAAAAATGGGTGCAGTTCAAACACAGGGAACAGACTTATGGTCGCTAAGGTGGGGGGGGATGGATGGGGAGTTTGGGGTTAGCAGATGCAAACCATGACATTTAGAATGGAGAAGCAATGAGGTCCTGCTGTGTAGCACAGGGAACTAGATCCAACCTCCTGGGCTAGACCACGATGGGAAGGAATGTTTTAAAAAAGAATCCATATATGTGTATAACTGTCACTTTGCTGTAAAGCAGAAAGTGGCCCAACGTTGTAAGTCAACTATAGCAGTATACTGGATGTTAGACCTCTTAACAGTGATTTTACTCCTCCCAGTGTAAGGTTGACAGCTTCAGTCTCTTACTTTATTTAGGCCTCTTCTCCCTTTTTTCTTTTTCTTTTTGGTCATTTTAGGGCTGCACCTGCAGCATATGGAGGTTCCCTGGTCGAATCAGAGCTGCAGCTGCCGGTCTACACCACAGCCACAGCAACTTGGGATCCAAGCCACATCTGCGACCTACACCTCACCTCAAGGCCACCCCAGATCCCTGACCCAGTGAGCGAGGCCGGGGATCAAACCCACATCCTCACGGTTACGAGTCAGGTTCGTAGCCACAATGGGAACTCCACGATTTGAATTTTTCATATTGGAAAAAATTCTTACAGGACAAAAAGGGCCTCTACTAACTTGGGGCGAGGGGGTTTTATTAAGAGTCGATTGCTTTTTCTGGAAAGTTCCAAGACCTGTGACGTCATCCAGCTGTCCGGGCCACGCTGACAATTTGCGTTTTCTTATAGACCAGCTTCTCTGCGCAGCCAAAGCTCGTGGGCTCCCTCTTTCCGGCCAGGTCGCCTCTGAAGGTCTGGAAGGGCAGGCTGCTTCCGATAAGAAGAGAGACGGCTTCCAGACAGGGTGTGGCTCCAGTTCAGGGACAGCCCAGGGCAGAAAGGCCCAGGCTGGGAGCGCTGTGCTTCCCTTTCAGGGACCTAGCAGCTGAGACAATACTTTGCAAGCCGCCCTCAGGAGCAGCGGGCTGGCCTCTGAGGCCCCGCGTAACCCTAGAAGAGGCTGCTCAGCCAACAAGCGTTCCTTGCTTGGCGACAAAGCGCCAGGAGGAGGAGGAGGAGG
>PVHT020000257.1:19830029-19851390 GCA_004024745.2 Catagonus wagneri | reverse complement strand
GGGGAGGGGGAGGGGGAGGAGGAGGAGGCGGCTCTTCCAGCTCCTTTGACGGCTTTTAAGAGGATGAAACGGGTCACATCTTGAAAGATCCATCGGAGGCTTAGGCACCATTTCCTAGAAAGCCTGTCTTCTGCTTCTTTCACCAGCGGGGAAATTCTGTAACTATTCGCAGCCCATCCTCCCCGCCCCTTTAGCATCGCTCAGTCGCAGAATGTTGGAGGCGAGTGTAACCTGAGGACTTTACTACGTCACAGATAAGGGAGCTGTGACCCAGGGAAGAGAATTGACCCAGTTCCCATCAGACTCTCCCCGGCCACCCTTCCCCCCGCCGGGGGGGGGGGCGCTCCACCTCGGCACCCCAATATCTGGGCTGGAGGAGTGCGTATGGTGGGGTGTCCTGGGCATCATGGTACGTGTAGCAGCACCCCCGGCCCCTAGATGCCAGAAGTACCTCTTCTCCCGCCTCCATTGTGACAGCCCCAACTGTCTCCAGACACGCCAGAATGTCCCTGGGAACAGGGAGGGAGAAAGAATCAGCTTTGGCTAAGTACTGGTTAGCGATTTTCTCGGCCCCCTGCCCACGTGGGTGGCCAGGGTTTGGGTTTTTTTTTTTTTTTTAATGCATGACTGTTTCATTTATTTATTTAAGATTTTTACTTTTTCTGTTACAGTTGATTTGCAAGTTTCTGTCAATTTCTGCTGGACGGCAAAGTGACCCAGTCACATGTATACATACATTCTTTTTCTCACATCATCCTCCAGCATGTCCCATCACAAGTGACCAGATACAGTTCCCTGTGCTCTACAGCAGGATCTCATTGCTTATCCACTCCGGATGCAATAGCTTGCATCTACTAACCCCAAATATTTAGTATTTAATATGTATGGCAAGGCACCCCCCCTCCTTTTTTTTTGACTGCACCCATGGCAAGTGGAAGTTTGCCGGCCAGGGCTTGAAACTGCAGCACAGCAGCAATCCGAGCAGCTGCAGTGATAATGCCGGATACTTAACCTGCTTTGCCATAAAGGGAACTCCAGCAATGGCCAGGTGTTTGGGCTTTTTTATTTTTATTTTTTATTTTTGTCTTTTTAGGGCCGCACCTGCGGCATATGGAGGTTCCCAGGCTAGGGGTCTAACAGGAGCTGTAGCCGCCGGCCTTCACCACAGCCACAGCCACGCGGGATCCGAGCCACGTCTGCGACCTACACCACAGCTCACGCAATGCTGGATCCTTAACACACTGAGTGAGGCCAGAAATCAAACTGGAGTCCTCATTGGTACTAGTTGGGTTCATCATCACTGAGCCACGACGGAAACGCCTATTTTTATTTTTGTAATTAAATTATAGTTTATTTACAATGTTGTATCAATTTCTGCTATATAGCAAAGTGGCTCATTCATACATAAACACACACACACACACACATTCTTTTTCTCATATTATCTTCCATCATTTTCTTTTCTTTTTCTTTTTAGGGCTGCACCTGCAGCATATGGAATTTCCTGGGCTAGGGGTCAAATTGGAGCTGCAGCTGCCAGTCTACACCACAGCCACAGCAAGGTCAGATCCTTAATCATAACCCGCTGAGCCACAGCAGGAACTCCCTGCTCCATCATTTTCTATATAAAGAGACTGGACATAGTTCCCCGGGCTGTACGGCAGGACCTCATAATAAGGGCACAAGCGAAATTTCCTCAGTTCTCTTCCCGACCAGCTGCCAGCTGAACCCCACCTTTCTCATCAAACGCCTCATCAGTGAAACACGAGCCCTTGTCAGAGTTCCCATTGTGGCTCAGCGGTAACAAACCCAACTAGTATCCGTGAGGATGCGAGTTTGATCCCTGGCCTCTCTCAGTGGGTTAAGGATCTGGCCTTGTGGCTGTGGCGCAGGTTTGATCCCCGGCCCAGGAACTTCTGCATGTGCGTGTGGCAAAACAGAAACAAAACCAAAAACACAGCAAACAAAACGAAACATGCTCAGTTTCTGCAGACACAGTGGTTGGGGCTGCAGCTTCGGAAGCCTCGCCGCCTGGGCGGGGCCTGCCCCTCTGGCTTCACTTCTGATTCTGAGCCAAAGCGAAGGACTTCTTGCTCCCGTCCTTCCATCTCTCTCGTCCAGGTGCCTCAGTTTCCTCCCCTATAAAATGGGCTGCTGTGAGTTAACAGCCTCAGCCCTTCCCTAGGTTTCCCCTTGAAGACCAGAGTGAGTCAGAGGCTTGGAAGAAACAAAAGTCTTGGAGTTCCCGCCATGGTTCGGTGGTTAACGAATCTGACTAGGAACCATGAGGTTGTGGGTTTGATCCCTGGCCTCGCTCAGAGGGTTAAGGATATGGCGTTGCCGTGAGCTGTGGTGTAGGTCGCAGACGCGGCTCGGATCCCGCGTGGCTGTGGCTGTGGCGAAGGCCGGCGGCTACAGCTCCTGTTAGACCCCTAGCCTGGGAACCTCCATATGCTGTGGGTGCGGCCCTAGATAAAGGCAAAAAGACAAAAAAAAAAAGCCTTGGTTAGACCACAGTCACACGCCCACGTCTAAAAGCCCAGTGGTCCCCGGCCAGGCCTTCAGGGTCAGAAACAGCGGCCAAACCACTGTCTGGAGAATGGAAACCTTCGTCTTCGGCCTCCTGTGGGGGCCCCTCCCTGCCACCGGGGCCCCGTGTCGTCCGGGGAGCGGGAGGGAGTCGTGGGCTGGGCCACCGCGGGGCGGGCAGCCAGCAGCAGGCATCGGACGGCCCCGAGGAAGCAGGAGGCTGCACCTGCCACCTCTGGCTCCGGTCCACGTGGATGCTGGGATTGGGTCCGAACAGGAGGGGAAGGGTTCGAGATCTGTCACTGCCACGGCACCCCCCCTCCCCGCCGCAACCTGGCTCTGTACTCCATGCATCTCAGGCCTGGCGGATGAGGGAGGGTTGAAAGCCACAGCTGTCTTCAGACCAGGAGGCGGCCGAGGGCAGGGACGTGAGCCTCTCCCGTCTCTGCCTCGACACAGTCTGACGTGTGCATGGGGGCCGGGAGGGCAGGGCGCCTTCATTCTGCTCCGGGGCTATCCCCACCCTGACTCTAACTGGCCATCGCGAGGTCCCTGCCTTGTGTGCTGGAGCCACAACCCCCGGCCTGACACCTGCGATCAGAGCTCACGGGGCCTCGCGGCCCTCGCCTGCCGCTTCAAGTCTTTCTAGAGAGGCAGTAAGAACTGCAAAAGGGGGGATCCCAGCAGTGACGAGGCCAAGCCCTTAACCCCCTGAGCCACTAGGGAACTCTGGGATCCCACCTCTTCTGAGACTTGGGCAAGTCACTGAACCACTGAGGGCTTCTATTTCCTCATCTGTAAGATGGCTTTAGTCATGGTGTCCACTTCAAAGAATTCAGAGACTCCGTAAGTCAGCACTTAGAGCGGCGTTCTGACAGCACTTAAATAACCCTCATTACGCAAGAGGTAGTTCCTGTCATTATGATAACAACCATAAATGTTCATTCTCCGGAAGTCCCATCGTAACCCATCGGTTAACAAACCCGATGAGCAACCATGACAACGCGGGTTCGATCCCGCTCAGTGGCCTCGCTCAGTGGGTTAAGGATCCGGCGTTGCCGTGAACTGTGGTGTAGGTCGCAGATGCGGCTCGGATCCCGCGTTGCTGTGGCTGTGGTGTAGGCCGGCAGCGACAGCTCCGACTGGACCCCTAGCCCGGGAACCTCCATATGCCGCAGGTGCGACCCTAAAAAGACAAACAAAAAAAAGTTTATTCTCTTTGATCCTCTTCCTTATCACCTTCCATAGTCCCAGAGGGCTCTAGGTGACACTCTATGTGACAGGCACCTCTCTGAGCGCAGGGCATCCCCAGAGCTCAGCACGACGCCTGGCACAAGTGGGCACTTGGTACGCATTTGCTGAGTCAAAGAATGAGACTACACACTACTCTAGATAAGACAGATAACCAAAAGGACCTGCTGTGTAGCCCAGGGAACTTTATTCAATATTCTGCAGTAACCTATACGGGAAAAGAATCCAAAAAAGAATGGACATATGTACACGTATAACTACTTTTTTTTTTTTAAAGAATATAAAGAGAAAAACCAGAGGCCCTTTGGAAAATATACAGATGAATGATCAAAACCCTAAATCTTCTCAGAAGGTTCTGGTAAAGGATTTAGCCTTAGAAGTTTATAATCTCCAGAACCTATCTACAAAACAGAAACAGATTCACAGACAAGGAGGACAGCCTGGTGGTTGCGGAGGTGGGGATGAAGTGGGGGGGATGGAGTGGGAGGTTGGGGTTCGGAGATGTAGGTATTATACATGCGGGAGGGATGATCAACGCAGTCCTTCTGCACAACCCAGGGGTCCTAAGATAAAACAGTTTACAGAGGGCTTCGTGACTCACCAGCACCCTTGATACAGTATTTTCCAAGAGAGGCTCCACAGAAGAGAAGCAAATAAAAGCCAGTAGGAAAAAGGAAAAGCTGGCAGCAAGAAGGCTGGGGACTCTGAATTCATCCGACTTCCTTACTGCATGCAGAACTTCTCAGAGCCTTTAGCGTGCTATTAGGTATTGCGAACCTCCAACTGAAGATTACAGTTTACATGCGCCTCAAATTTGTTTGACCAGAAATCGTTTTTATTCTACTTGCCTCAAAGCCAACATCTCAAGCAACTATAAAAACTGCTTATTAGCATAGCAAACTTTTCCACAAATAGGCATTTTTTACCCTCAATCAACTGCAAAATAAATATTACTCTTGTTTCTCTGTAAGAGCCAGAGGACTCTTACTCGTCTCCCCATAAATGTTGGAGACTGCCAAAAGGCACTAGAGTTTATTCTGCGTCAAGATATTCTCTTCAGCTTTTTAGCACAAAAATAACCCTCTTACGAGTTCCCTCATGATGCAGTGGGTTAAGGATCTGGTGTTGTCGCTGCAGTGGCTAGGATCACTGCTGTGGCTTAGGTTCCATCCCTGGCCACAGGAACTTTCACATACTAAGGGTGTGACAAAAAAAAAAAATATTCTGGGAGTTCCTCGTCGCGGCTCAGTGGTTAACAAATCTGACTAGCATCCACATGTGAGTTCCCAGCGTGGCTCAGCAGTTAACGAACCTGACTAGCATCCATGAGGATGCGAGTTCCATCCCTGGCCTCGCTCAGTGGGTTAAGAATCTGGCGTTGCCGTGAGCGGTGATGTGGGTCTCAGATGCGGCTCTGATCTGGCGTGGTTGCGGCTGTGGCTGTGGTGTAGACTGGCAGCTGCAGCTCTGATTTAATCCCTAGCCTGGGAACTTCCATATGCCTGGGGTGTGGCCCTAAAAATAATACAAAACCAAAACCAGCCCTCTCTGCAGCAGATGCTTTGCAAAAACTCTCCCCACGCTCTCTCGGCCCTTCCACCACCAGCCTTAATCTCACCTGGCTGGGGTTGTATTCAACATCCCTTCCTAGCACAGGAGGAATAAATACCAGGGACTCCTACTTACGGATTTTAAAACTGTACCCTCGTTTCTCCTAAAGGATGTCAACAGGGATGGTGTCAAATGTATTAGCATAGATTAACAGCTTGTTTTCCTGGGAATAGAAAGTAACTTCAACACTAGGGCTGGTTATACCTTGTGTGGTTTTGTCGCCTCCTCCCCACCCCACCGCCCCCGCTTCTTCTTTAATTAAAAGCGCTGTTATGTCCAACAATCAGACCATTCACTTGCGCCTGTATTTTGCTACGCAGTGGATTGAAATGTACCATCCACGTCCCAGCTGCAGGCGCCACCAGCGTGTCCACGGACGGTCACACAAGCGCACGTCTGTTTTGCAGACGCGGATGAGGCTAGAAGGTGCCTGGCTGCGTGGATGCCAAGACTAAGTGACACGTGCCTCGTGTAGGCGAAGCGCTGCGCTGAAGGGGGAAATGCACATGGTTCACGTGTCCCACGTTTAGGCACAGACCGATGCCACACGTAGACATTCAGAAATCACAAATGCAAATCCATCCCAGTCCATCACAGACTCTCTGGAAGGCTGGAGAAATAATCCTTCACAAGGTCGGTGCGTCTGTCAGTGTCATGGCCGTGGTTCACACGGAGCCTTCCTCAATATTAAACTCTTTACCAATGCTACGGTTGAGGACTAGTCTTTCTACTAAAATGCCCTATAAACACATATGCGTTTGTATACAATTTCAAATTTTGATTTACACCAAGAAATCACAGACTGTAAAAAGCTGCCTAAAATAGTCAAGTGAAAATTAAATCCAAATTCATATATCAAGGTAGATCATAGTAGCATAGGGTTTTTCATTGACTAGTCCAATAACTAAGACTATTGCCTTCAAGATAACAAGTGTAGGGTTTATTTTATTTTATTTTGATTTTAGGTGACGCCAGTGGTCTGTGGAAGTTCCCAGGTCTGGGACCGAACCCACATCACAGCAGCAAACCAAGCTGCTACAGTGACAATGCTGGATCCTTAACCCGCTGCACCACAAGGGAACCCTTAGGATAATTTAAAAAAGCAAACAAGCTATGTTGAACCTATATGAAAGCTGGTGTGTGAGTTTGCTTTTTTTTTTCTTTTTCTTTTTATAGCTGCACCTGCAGCATATGGCAGTTCCCCGGCCAGGGGTCGCATGGGAGCTGCAGTTGAGGCCACAGTCAGTGCAGCGCTGGATCCGAGCTGCATCTGCAGCCTACACCCCAGCTAGCAACACTGCCAGGTCCTTAACCCCCCCGAGTGAGGCCAGGGATCAAACGCTCACGGAGACTACGCTGGGTCCTTAACCCGCTGATCCACAACACTCCAGTCCGCGTTTTCTGAGGCGTGTAGGTCACAGCGACACACTGCTTCTAAGAATCCGCCTGAAGTATTATTGGCCCACAACTATGCTATGAAGAGCAACCTCTCCATCCGTCAATCCTCTCCGTCAATCTGGACTGATTCCTTGAAGAGAACAAGGGTTTCCACTACCACAAAATTTGTATTAAATGAAGATTGTGTAAAGAAGTGTAAGAGCTAGATTAGAGCTGGAAAGAGCAAGACTTTGGGAAGCTATTTTAAAGATTCTTTCTTTCTTTCTTTCTTTCCTTCCTTCCTTCCTTCTTTCTTTCTTTCTTTCTTTCTTTCTTCCTTCCTTTCTTTCTTTCTTTCCTTCTTCTTTCTTTCCTTCCTTCCTTCCTTCCTCCCTCCCTCCCTTCTCTCTCTCTCTCTCTCTCTCTCTTTCTTTTCTTTCCTTCCTTCCTTCTTTCAGTTCCCAGGCTGCAGATCAGATTCGAGCTACAGCTGTGGCAGCTGCAGCAATGCTGGATCTTCGACTCATTGCACGGGGCTGGGTCCCAGCGCCCCAGAGATGCCGCCCCGTTGCACCACCGTGGAATTTCCTAAAGAACTTTTAACGAGGCACTTCAGACAACCCCTGTATGTCACTGTGCTTTCTGATTTAAGAAACGTTATTTTTATATTATCTTGAAGCCTGTTCAACTGGTTTCATTTGAGAAAATGGGAAATTAACATCTTGAGGTATTTCAAAGAATGTCTCATAGTTTTAATTCCAATCGTGATTATCCACTCTGAGTATATTAAGGTCATTTTCTTTTTCTTTTCTTTTTTTTTTTTACAAAATTTTATTGAAGTATAGTTGATTTACAACGTTGTGTTAATCTCTGCTGTATAGCAAAGTGTACAGCAAAGTTATACATATAAGCGCATTTTCTTCTAACTCTGTGCTTCCTCCTGCCTGCCTTTGGTCCTTTTATACATTTTATACATTTCTTTTCCAGTTTCAAAAGCAATAAATGCTCTTTGCAAAAATTCAGTTATCATCCCAACACACAAAAATGATTACTTAATAATTTAGCATCGTGTTAGATGGTTTTCTAGGCAAAAATGTTAGTAAAAGCAGTGCTTATTAAATAAAAATAATTCATGGTAATTTATAATTTTTAAAAATTGAAGTATAGTTGATTTACAATGTCATTTTAGTTTCAGGTATACCACAAAGTGATCCAGATATATATATATATATATATATATATATATATATATATATATATAAAAGAATATATATATACACATAAAAGAATATATATATATATAAAATAATCTGAAAAAATATATATATATATTTATTCAGATTCTTTTCCCATATAGGTTATTACAAAATATTAAATATAGTTCCTTGTGCTATACAATAGGCCCCTGTATTTTGTAATTTCTTTTACCTTCTTCTCAGTAATATACCATGGATAACTCCCTTTATGAAAATGTTTGTTTCTATAAGTCCATTTTTTGGTGTGCAGCTGCACAGCATGCTGTTTAATGGATGTAGCATAATTTACTTAACCAATCTAATGTGGACAAATCCCCTACTGTAGATAAAGCAATAGCATAAACAAATTTATTTATTTATGTATTTAATTTTGTCTTTTTTAGGGCCGCACTCACGGCATATGGAGATTCCCAGGCTAGGGGTTGAATCAGAGCTGCAGCCGCCGGCCGACACCACAGCCACAGCAATGTCAGACGCAAGCCACATCTGCGACCTACACCACTGCTCAACAGCAATGCCGGATACTTAACCCACTGAGCGGGGCCAGGGATCAAACCTGAGTCCTCGTGGTTACTAGTCAGATTCATTTCTGCTGAGCCACGAAGGGAACTCCTATAAACAAATTTAAAACAAATTTGCATGTCCACTTTGGCATATTTTTCCTATTTAAAATGTTTTCTTTACATATAAGTATCTGGCTGTATTTTCCCTATTTTTTTGAATCACCATAGATAAATCAAGGATTAAGTAAATCAGGCAGTCCCCGCCAACTCAGTGAGTTAAGAACCTGGCGTTGTCACTGCTGTGGCTGGGGACACCACCGTGGTACAGTGTCAGGCCAGCTCTGGAAATTCCACAGGCCATGGGCATGGCCAAAAAAAAAAAAAGTAATAAGGCAACTGGCAAATGATCGTTGGACAGTCCCTGTTTTTATATGTTTATGTTAATCAAACACTAACCTATTGCCATTTTCAAGGGTTCTGAACCAGAAAATCTGCAGAAGAGGAATTGCAGGCTGAGGGATTTAGGAGCCTTGAAAGCCTGGGCCCCTTGGGTGGCAGAGCCCTAGGCCTGTCTGCTTCTCCCTGAACTGTGTTATTTGTGAAGGTCTGACCCGAGTCTGTCTGCATCTCTCCTCTCTGGCATTTTCTCGGGCCAGATGGTCTGCGCCCCAGAGCCCAGAGCCCAGTGGCAAAGGGAATTCAGGAGCTGAGAAAAGCCTATGCTGCCTGGAAGTATGGCGGGGAATTGGAAACAAATAACTCGTTGAAGGCCCCAAACATGAAAACCCCAAAAGATTTCAAAAACAAACATTGTCTCCTTGCCATTCTGTTGAACTGCTTTTGATCCTCCTCGAACACAACATTTTCATTCAGGACTTCTGTCCGTGTTGCAATTTGCCATTGCATCATTCGCCTGCCTGTGGTGGTATCTTTCTCAATGGGCTATTTGTTTAGACACTTTTTTTTTTCCTTTTCTTTTTGCCAGATTCTGGGAACAATGAATTACTTCAGTGGGAAAGACCATACCGTCTTTGCAGAAAGATCACGGGGGCAGTCGTAAGCCTTTGTGCTTTCATCGGTTTGGGTGTGTTGGAAGAGAAATCGTTTTCAAAAGTACAAAATCAATAGCCCAGGTTGGAGAGAAATAAAATCTAAATGGTCTCTTTTCCTGCCTGAGTATCGCGTGGACTCATGAACTACAGCGTTAGGGGACTTGACCTAGTCACACAGCTAGTAACTCATAGAACCAAGACTTGAATCCAAACATTCTGACTGCAGAGTCCAAATTCTTTTCTTTTTGGTTTTTTTAGGGCCGCACCTGCGGCATATGGAGGTTCCCACGCTAGGGGTCCAATTGGAGCTGTAGCCGCTGGCTTACACCACAGTCACAGCAATGCAGGATCCGAGCCACATCTGCAACCAGCACCACAGCTCACGGCAACGCCGGATCCTTAACCCACTGAGCGAGGCTAGGGATTAAACCTGTGTCCTCATGGAGACAACGTCACGCTCTTAACCAGCTGAGCCATAACGGGAACTCCAAAAGTCTGAATACTTGGTATTACTCTGTGACTGATAATACCACACTCCCCCAGCTTTGTGATTAAGTAAAACGCTAAAAAATTATTCAAGAGGAGAATTTAACCTGAGGTCACAATGGACCTCCGGGAGGTCAAAGCACACCACGGGGAAGTCTGAAGATCAAAGAGAAGCCTGGAAAGCTGAACGGTAGCTGAACGGTAGGCATTCCAGATCTTGCTCTCGTTCATGCTTCCAGAACTATAGAAATCAGCCAAAGCAGAAGTGGTCTTAGGACAATTCATAGTCTTAGAAGAAACTGAATGTTCCCATTAGATAAAAATCTTCTCGGAGTTCCCTTTGTGGCTCAGTGGTTAACGAATCCGACTAAGAACCATGAGGTTGCGGGTTTGATCCCTGGCTTCGCTCATTGGGTTAAGGATCCAGCGTTGCTGTGGCTGTGGTGTAGGTTGCAGACGTGGCTCGGATCCCGCGTTGCTGTGGCTGTGGCGAAGGCCGGCGGCTACAGCTCCTGTTAGACCCCTAGCCTGGGAACCTCCCTATGCTGTGGGTGCGGCCCTAGATAAGGCAAAAAGACAAAAAAATAAAAATCTTCCCAATGCTGCCTTTTGGTGTCTCCCCAAGGAAAACTTGGCTCAGTGCAAGATCATCCATCCAAGGGCGTCTACCGATTACCAAACCCACAAATTACAAAAGGACTGCAATGCAAGGTTTTAGAGCCTCACTCTTAACTGTTTGTGGATGAACATCTTCAGAGACATGAGAGCAGTCTGGAAGAGACGCACTGAGAAAAGGAACTCTGAGGCCGCAGAAACAACAGAGGAAGTAGAAGATAGGTTTTTACGAATCCACTGTATTTACTACCTTTAGAGCCAGAAAAGGAGATGAATCCATGAAATCAATCTTATTTTTCAAAAGTTAAAAATCCAGAAGGAAACCATGAAAATAAAAGGTCTCGCTCTGTCTCTTTTTTCTTTTTAGGACCTCACCCTCAGCATATGGAAGTTCCCAGGCGAGGGGTCAAACTGGAGCTGCAGCTGCCAGCCTACACCACAGCCACAGCAACGCGCGATCTGAGCCGTATCTGTGACCTACACCACAGCTCACAGCAATGCTGGGTCATTAACCTACTGAGGAGGCCAGGGATCAAACCTGCATCCTCATGGATGCTAGTTTGGTTCAGTTCCCTAAAGCTCTAGTTAGCATAAACAATAAGAAAATGAGAAGATCAATTCAAGTGGCATATTGTTCAGCTCACCAGAGTGCCAGAAGACAAAGGGAAATGAAAGAGAAGAAATGAGCCCAGTGAAAACAAAGTATATTTTCTCAGAAACGAAAAGCATGAGTTTCTATATTAAAAAGGGCCAAGCAATCAAAATAATTAACGGGAAAACTACTCAAATCATGGGCAAATCACTGTGAAGTAACAGACTATATAGGGACTAAAAAACACCGAAAGAGAGGGAAAAAGGGAAAAGCAAAGAACCTCCTAGTAGCAATAATGGAGACTTGAAGGCAGTGAAGGAGTCTTAAAATTCTAGGAGAAATTATTTTCTCTGTAATAACCCCTATAATGGACATAAGTCCAGTCCATGTATAACTGAATTACTTTGCGGTACAGCTGAAACCAACATGACATTGTAAATCAACTATATTTCAATACTAAAAAATTTAATTTAAAAGATAAATAAAAAGGGAGGTCCCGTCGTGGCTCAGTGGAATCTAATCTGACGAGGAACCATGAGGTTGCGGGTTCGATCCCTGTGCCTCCCTCAGTGGGTTAAGGATCCGGCATTGCCGTGAGCTGTGGTGTAGGTTGCAGACGCGGCTCGGATCCTGCGTTGCTGTGGCTGTGGTGTGGACCAGTGGCTACAGCTCCGATTTGACCCCCAGCCTGGGAACCTCCATATCCTGTGGTTGTGGCCCTAGATAAGACAAAAGACGAAAAAGAATAAAAATAAATAAATAAATAAATAAAAAGGCAAAAATAGGAGTTCCCGCTGTGGCACAATGGGATTGGTGGTGCCTCTGCAGCGCCAGGATGCAGGTTCAATCCCCAGCCCCGCACAGTGGGTTAAAGGATCTGGTGTTGCCACAGCTGTAGCTCAGATCTGACCCCTGGATCTGGAACTCCATATGCCTGGGGGCAGCCAAAAAAGAAAAAAAAATATGAAAAATAGTAAGTATACACAAACACACAAAATTACTTTTGTCTGGGGATTCTAGATCCAGCTGAACTATGAAATGTATGGCCAGAATAAAGAGATTTTCAGATATCCCAGGACTCAAAAGTAACCTTGCACCTACTCTTTCTTAAAAGACTACTGGAGGATATATTCCAGTTAAATCAGGAAAGAAAAAGACACTGGGGTCCAAGAAAATAATCCAACGCAAGACAGTCAACAAAAGCAAGTCCCCAAACAACACACACTGGGAGGGGAGGAAAAAAAACAAAAGAAACAAAACAAAGCGAAAAATAGTCCAAAGTGGAGCAGAACAGAGGCCATGTGACATATCTGCTGGGAGTTGAAAAAAAAACAACAACAACAAAACGAACAATAGGCCTATAGAAAGTCTAATGAAAAAATAAAGTGTTTATTAGCTCCGGGTAAAACGAAAATGTGGTATATAAACTACGTGGCTTGGCAGTGACATTGAAGCAGTCAGAATAATGTAAATAGTGATTTCATCAGGACTCGTACTACAACTAAGCTGTGAGGAAGGGAAGGGAGAAAGCACAGTGTAGGAGAGAAAGCCAAATTCTCATCTCCTGTGACTGAGAGTCAACAGATAACACCTAAAAAAAAAAAAAAAAGTATTGGAATGTAGTTGACTTACACTGTTGTGTTAGTTTCGGGTGTACAGCAAAGTGATCCAGTTCTACATAGACACACGTCATTCTTCTTCAGAGTCTTTTCCCATATAGATTATTATACAATACTCAGTAGAGTTCTCTGTGCTACACAGTAGGACCTTGCTGGCTATCGGTTTAATACACAGCCGTGTGTGTGTGTGTGTGTGTGTGTGTGTGTGTGTGTGTGTTAATCCCCAAACTCCTGATTTATCCCTTCCCCCAACATTTCCACTTTGGTGACCATAAGTCTGTTTTCCAAATCCATGAATCAGTTTCCGTTTTGTGAATTTGAATCTTTTCTTTTGAATCTTCTTCTTTGTTCAAAGATTCATTTGCATCTCTTTTCAAAGTCCATTTGAATCTTTTTTCTTTTTTGTCTTTTTAGGGCCGCATCTGCAGTATATGGATGTTTCCAAGCTACAGGTCTAATTGGAGCTGCAGCTACAAGCCACAGCCACAGCCACAGCAACACCAGATCTGAGCCGCGACTGTGACCTACACCGCAGCTCACAGCAACATCAGATCCTTAACCCACTGAACGAGGCTGGGGATCAAACCTGCATCCTCATGGATACTAGTCAGATTTGTTACCGCTAAGCCACAACGGGAACTCCTAAACAAAGTCGTCTTAAATATGGCCATGTAAAATCGAGTAACTCAAAGATTTTTTTCTTCCATTAGGTCCTGGAAAAGAAAGGTTCTTACTCCAAAAAATCTTACTCCTCAGCTCTTTAAAGCATGGAACATGCATTAACCCCTTAAATTCACCTGATCCAGTGGCAACTGATCGCTTGGCCACAAGTGGCCAAAAAAGGTTTCCCCGGAATCTGGGACATCACGGTTTCAAGCTCTGTATCTGCTGGAGCTGCCCCAGCGGTGGGAAGAGCCCTCATTAGCAAGGAGTCACAGTGACAGAGCAATGCCTGGCATCCTGCTTGCCCTGCCACAGTCCAGAAACTGCCGCTTCTCGTTTACTCGCTCACTGGGCCATGGGGTTTTCAGACATCTCATCAGGCTTTATGCTGGAGGTTTCTGCAACCGTGTTTTTGGATGAGACTGGCATTTGAATCGGAGGAGTAAAGCAGATGGCCCTCCATCACGTGCATGGTCCTTGTCCAATCAGTGGAAGGACGAATGAATAGAACAAAAAGATGAACACGGATAATTCACCAGCAGACCGCCTTTGGGCTTCGTCTAGTAACACTGACTCTTCCTGCCCGATGGCTTTCCACCCAGAACACGGACTCTCCCTGGGTCTGCAGCCTGCTGTGCCAACTTACAGATTGGACTTGCCAACTTCTGTGATTACCTGAGCCAATTCTTTTTTTTTTTTTTTTTTTGTCTTTTTAGGGCCACACCTGAGGCATATGGAGGTTCCCAGGTTGGGAGTCGAATCTAAGCTGCAGCTGCCAGTCTACACCACAGCCACAGCAATGCGGGATCCGAGCCGCGTCTGCGACCTACACTGCAGCTCATGGCAACGCCGGATCCTTAACCCACTGAGCAAGGCCAGGGGTCGAACCTGCATCCTCATGGATGCTAGTCAGATTCGTTTCCGCTGCACCACGACGGGAACTCCACGTGAGCCAGCTCTAGTCAGTCAATAACCAATATCCCACTGGTTGTGTTTCTCTGAAGAACTCTGGTTAATACACTCATTCAAACAAATGTTTATTTAGTATATACTATGTCCCAAGCAATAAGTTAAGTGCCAGCATAGAGTTAAAACTGTGGTCTTCACACCTAGAAATTTAGTAATGTGACACTACCCATGACTGCGAAATAGTTTCTCCTAAGAGCAAGCTGGCAGAGTTGACAGAATGAGCACACGGATTTCATTTAGGAGCTTGAGGCTTCATCGGCTGACTCATGATTAGAGCCTGACCCAGTCTGCCTGAGCACTGGCTCTTCCAGTCTTGCCTTGTGTATTTTTTCCAGTGGATGGAAAAAATAGTACAACTTGCTAATAAGTCAGCTGCAGTGGACACAGTGCATTTACCTACTGGAGGTCCATGCAGCTGCCTTTATTTACACTTCTGGGGGGCGGCCTTAGGCAGTTTCCCACCGGAATACTGCTCAGTATTCAATCATCTAGGAAGCTTGTTGGACCTGCCTTGTAGGGGTTGGCTAATGAGAACTAGATGCTACGAAGAAAACTAGCAAGGGTACTGGTCTTCTCTGTGGGAGTTCTTTATAAACCCTCTTCCTATAAACCGTCCACTAATTAGAAAGCTCTAATGAAACCCAAACTGGAGAACAGAATATTCCGAGGGCTTCGGCTGTGCATCACATTGCACTGGGAAGAGCTAAGGCTCGAAAGTGAGACAGGTGTGGGTCACACACACTCCTGTGTCTGCTTCTTCATAGCTGGTGACTTTGGAGAAGAGATCTTTTTTTTTTTTGGTCTTTTTTTGCCTTTATCTAGGGCCACACCCACGGCATATGGAGGTTCCCAGGCTAGGGGGTCTAACAGGAGCTGTAGCTGCCGGCCTACACCACAGTCACAGGAACACGGGATCTGAGCCGCGTCTGCAACCTACACCACAGCTCACGGCAACGCCGGATCCTTAACCCACTGAGCGAGGCCAGGGATCGAACCCGCAACCTCATGGTTCCTAGTCGGATTCGTTAACCACTGAGCCACGAAGGGAACTCCATGGAGAAGAGATCTGACCTTCTAAAATGAGGACATGTCTTCTTGCGGGATTCCTGTTAGGACTCGGTGGGATCACTCACGCACAGTGACAAGGTGTGACCAGGGTGTTCGCTCTGCAGCACACACACCCTGATCCACGGAGGTTACACTTGAACATGGAGCACTGGGGTATCTGACGCAACTCTGTGCTTTGAAGGTAGTAGGTGGCGTCTCTAAACATCAGCTTGCAAAGCGTTTCTGGACCAAGGAAGGGTTACAGCCTGCATTTCAAAATGCTGTGTCGGCGCTTTTCCAGCGAGGGGTCTACTTGAGTTAAAGGTACAACAAAATCTTTGTTACTCAGAATACTGGAGAACAGGTGGCAGGCGGAGGCCCAAAGAATCCGGCCAATGAGGAGTTAATTCGCATTGGCAAGATGATCAGTGGGCCTGATCTCTCTCTCCCGCCTGGGGAAACTGCGATGCAAAGGAAAGAACAGAAAATGGAAGCTTTGTTATTTGTGAGGCAGCGCGCTAGCCCCGGCCCTCCCCGCCCCTCTTTAAAAACCAAGCCCAGACCAGAATCATCTTCTAAAAACCCTAACGCTCACTCACAAGACTGATTTGTTTTCTTTCAGGGAAGATAAAGAGATCACTGATTTTTTGCTGGATTATCTCAGAAATGCTTATTCCTAGACGCTTGGTGTGTGTGTATGTGTGTGTGTGTGTGTGTGTGTGTGATAATACAGTTTACTGCGTCAAGATCAGGTTTAACAAAGCCGAATTCAAAGGAATTAAGGAAAGGAGGGAGGAGAGGAGTAGGGAGAAAAACGTCACCTAAGCGTTTTGCTCCCAAGGGTTATAAAAACACTTTAAAACCACAACGTGAAGACGGCAGCTAACTCATATTCTAAAAGTTGCACTCAACAACTCTGGAAAGTTGTAAAACAGAGACGTGACAATAGAAATGTATCGATCACTGTTAAACCAAAAGCATAGTAGAGTTGTAGCTTTTACTTAAAAGAGCTAAAAATACAGGGTTGTGGGGAAGTGGTCACGAAGAATAAGATACTAACAGAAATTAGGTGATCCTACATATTTATTTATTTATTTATTTATTTTTTGCATTTTAGGGCCACACCTGCAGCATATGGAAGTTTCCAGGCTAGAGGTTGAATCGGAGCTACAGCCACCGGCCTACACCACAGCCACAGCCACAAAGGATCCGAGCCATGTCTGCAACCTACACCATGGCTCACAGCAACACCAGATCCTTAACCCACTGAGCGGGGCCAGGGATCGAACCTACATCCTCATAGATACTAATGGGGTTCTTAACCACTGAGGCACAACAGAACTCCTTAAAAAACATTTTCGAGGGTTGTATTTATTGAATTTTCACCAGGTTCACCCATCAAAGAAGCGACTGGCAGTCACAGTTTATCACATCCTTAATTAAACTCAGAGCTACTGTTAGTTCTCCAGAAAGACTGTAGGCCAATAAAATGCTAACCACAGATCACACAGTTTACTGACAAACCATCTCTTGAAAGAATCTTCTCACAGACCTAGAAAAGTATTTTTTTTTTCTTTTTGGCTGCCCACTTGGCGGAAGTTCCCAGAGCCAGGGATCAAACCCACACCATAGCAGCGACCCGAGCCTCGGCAGAGATAATGCTGATCCTTAACCCACTGAGCCGCCAGGGAACTCCTGGAGGACTGTATTTAAGTTCTGAGGAACCTGTTCAAGTATTAAAGTTTAAACTGGAGACACACACACACACAAAAAAAAAAAAAAAAGAAGAAAAGAAAATCCAAGCAGAGATACAAATGGTCACATGGAAATTTGTAAAAATTCGGAGAGCTTTTTATGTAGGTGGTACCAGAATTTCCTAAAGTTTCTACAGTGGCTCCTTACTGTCTTAGAACAAGTTCAAAGTCCTCATCCTGATACTGAAATTGGGTAGAGTTTCATCTTAGGTCTTTCTCGCTAACAGTAATCATCACAGATTAACCATTTGGATGCCGTGAACCTCGCTGCACCCTTGACCCCGGTTCTCTTCATTCCCTACAAGAGTGCAAGGTTGTCCCCCACTTACAGGTGAGGAGTCTAAGACTCTGCAAATTACTCGACGTCACACATCTTTGGGATACAAACCCCAGTCATCTGCCTCCAGAGAGTAGGCCTATTTCCTTCCTCTCCATTAACCAGCAAACGGCAGCTGCCGACCTGAAAAGACGCTCAACATCGCGAATCATCAGGGAAACCCAAGTCAAAACCACAGTGAGAGGTCACCTCACACCTGTCAGAATGGCCATCATCAAAAAGAACACACACACACACACACACAGATAAATAAATAGACATTTCTCCAAAGAAGACATATGGACGGCCAATAAGCACATGAAAAAAATGCTCAACATCACTGATTATTAGAGAAATACAAATCAGAACTACTATGAGGTACCACTTCACACCAGTCAGAATGGCCATCGTTAATAAGTCCACGAATAACAAATGCTGGAGGGGGTGTGGAGAAAAGGGAACCCTCCTACACTGTTGGTGGGAATGTAAATTGGTACAACCACTACGGAAAACGGTATGGAGTTATCTCAGAAAACTAAATATAGAACTACCATATGACCCAGCAATCCCACTCTTGGGCATATATTCAGACAAAACTTGCCTTGAAAAAGACACATGCACCCGCATGTTCATTGCAGCGCTATTCACAATAGCCAAGACATGGAAACAACCTAAGTGTCCATCGACAGATGAACGGATTAAGAAGATCTGGTATATACACAATGGAATACTACTCAGCCACAAAAAAGAACAAAATAAAGCCATTTGCAGCAACATGGATGGAACTAGAGACCTTCATACTAAGTGAAGTAAGTCAGAAAGAGAAAGATAGATACCATACGATATCACTTCTATCTGGAATCTAATATATGGCATAAATGAACCTTTCCACAGAAAAGAAACTCATGCACTTGGAGAACAGACTTGTGGTTGCCAAGGCGGGGGAAGGGAGTGGGGTAGACTGGGAATTTGCGGTTAATAGATGAAAACTATTGCCTTTGGAATGGATAAGCAATGAGATCCTGCTGTATAGCACTGGGAACTATATCTATTATGATGGAGCATGATCATGTGAGAAAAAGAATGTATGTGTGACACTGGGTCCCTTTGCTGTACAGCAGAAAGTTGACAGAACACTGTAAATCAACTATAATGGAAAAAACAAAAATCATTAAAAATAAAAAAAGACAAAAAGAGCACAAATAACATATGTTGGCGAGGATGTGGAGAAAAGGGAACCCTCCTACACTACTGATAGGAATGTAAATTGGTGCAGCCACTGTGGAAAACAGCATGGGGGTTTCTAAGAAACTAAACACAGAACTACCAGGTGACCCGACAATTCCACTCCTGAGTCTACATCTCCCAAAACCTCACACCAATTTGAAAAGATACATGCACCCTAATATTCTGAGCAGCATTATTTACAGTTGCCAAGATATGGAAGCAACCTAAGTATCCATCAGCAGATAAATGGATAGAGATGTGTGTGTGTGTGTGTGTGTGTGTACACAGAATACAACAACAGATGGTGGATAAAGAAGTGTGTGTGTATTCCATTATATAAATATATATATATACATATATATATATATATGAATTAAATTTTGCCATTTGCAGCAACATGGATGAACTTGGAGGGCATTACGCTGAGTGAAAATAAGAGAGAGAGATGAATACATATATCATTTATATGTGCGATTTATTTATTTATTTATTTTGCTATTTTGTCATTTTAGGGTCACACCCGCGGCATATGGAGGTTCCCAGGCTAGGGGTCGAATCGGAGCTGTTAGCCGCTGGCCTACACCGCATCCACAGCCATACAGGATCTGAGTCGCATCTGCAACCTACACCACAGCTCATGGCAACGCTGGATCCTTAACCCACTGAGCAAGGCCAGGGATCGAACCCGCAACCTCATGGTTCTTAGTCGGATTTGTTAACCACTGCGCCATGACAGGAACTCCTATATGTGCAATTAAAAAAAAAAAATCCAACAAACTAGTGAATATAATGAAAAAGAATCAGGGAGTTCCCTGGTGGCCTAGTGGTTAAGGATTCAGCATTGTCACCACCGTGGCTCATTGTCACTGCTGTGGTTCTCAAGAACTTCTGCCTGCTGTAAGTGTTCTCAAAACCAACAAACAACAAAAGAAGAAAGCAGAATCGCAGATATAGAGAACACACTAGGAATTACCAGTGGGGAGAGGAAAAGGGGGCAAGATGGTGGCAGGGGAGTAGGAGACACAAACTATTAGGCATAAAATAAACTACGAGGACACACGGTAAAATATATAATCAATATAATCAATATTTTATAATAGCTGTAAATGGAGCATAACCTTTAATATTCATGAATCACTATATTGTACACCTGTAACTTCCATATAATTGTACAGGAGTTTCTGCTGTGGCTCAGTGGGTTAAGAACCCGACTAGTATCTATGAAGATGTGGGTTCGATCCCAGGCCTTGCTCAGTGGGTTAAGGATCCGGCGTTGCCATGAGCTGTGGTGTAGGTCGCAGACGTGGCTTGGATCCGTAGGCCGGCAACTGCAGCTCAGCTTGGACCCCTAGCCTGGAAACCTCCATATACCGCGGGTGCGGCCCTAAAAAAAAGAAAGAAAAATCGTACAGCAGCTGTATTTCAATGAAAAGAAAGTAAGTTGCCAAATCCGTGACTTTTGAGCCACTGCTTAAGCTGACTGCCTTTAGGTGCAAAATGCTTCTACCTTTTCTGCTTACCTTTCCGGTTCTAGACCATTTCTCGATGCCCTGGAGCTATCACAGGTACTTGCTCATACAGGTACTCACAGGTACTCCCGCTTTCTAGCCCTGGCATAGAACGGACTGTGCACTTGTTCCCATATTTGGTCTTTTTTTTTTTTTTTTTGGTCTTTTTTGGACCGCATCTGCAGCATATGGAGGTTCCCAGGCTAGGGGTCAAATTGGAGCTACAGCCGCCGGCCTGCACCACAGCCACAGCAATGCGGGATCCGAGCCACATCTGCGACCTACACCACAGCTCGTGGCAACTCCGGATCCTTAACTGACTGAGCGAGGCCTGGGATCGAACCCTCATCTTCATGGATCCTAGTCAGTTCTTAACCCGCTGAACCATGATGGGAACTCCTCCACAATTATATGTAAGTTACAGGTGTACAATACAGGCCCGGGATCGAACCCGCATCCTCATGGCTCCTAGTCGGATTCGTTTCCGCTGTGCCACGACGGGAACTCCTGTTCCCATATTTGTTTAGTCAGGCCAGCATTCCGCCAAACACCCCTTTCTTTGTTATATTCTTTATCTTGTGTTGGATGTGTAAATGTTTCTTCTAAACAGGATGGACGGCAAGAGCCAGGTTTTTTTTTTTTTAGCCACGCCCACAGCATGCAGAGGTTCTTGGGCCCGGGATCAAACCCGCACCACAGCAGTGACAATGCCAGATTCTTATCCCACGGAGCCACCAAGGAGGCCCATGAACTAGTATTTAAAACTGTCACGTGCTTCCTCCTTTTTTGCACATTGAGCGGGAGAAACAGGATAAGTACCTTGCAGATGTCATTTAAAATTTTCTGTATTTTAGTTGCCCACTATATATAACTATACGTCGGGATCATTAACTGTTTGACTTACCATCCCATCAAGATGAGAACAGGGAGATTGGATTAAGATGGCGGAATAGAAGGACTGGAGCTCAACTTCTCTCCCAAATAAC
>PVHT020000257.1:19746792-19826836 GCA_004024745.2 Catagonus wagneri | reverse complement strand
AAAATAAACATTGATTGCAGGTCTAAAAAAAAAAAAAAAGAACTCAACTACTGTGAATTCTAAATGTCATTCAAAATCAAATGAAATCCAGTACTCCTGTATTAAAATATTAAGTTTTCTAAATATCAAAAAAAAAAAAGATGAGAACAGTCTACTTTAAAATAAAATAAAATTTCCAACGGAAGGTCTGGGTTTTTTTTTTAACACCCCTTAGAGTTCACAGCAGTGCATGACTGAACTTTACTAATATTCTTATTAATCTCACATAACAAGAAACTTGATCACATGGGACAGAGATGACTATACAGCTGCATTTTAGTCAACAGGATCAAATTTTTCCTTCATCAATTTTTCTATCACCATCATGAAGTTCAGAAAAGTGGATTGGAGTTCTATCTTCTCTCTCTGTCCCTGGACACACTCGTCTGTTAGGAGTGAATTGACTAAAAAGAGCCACAGGAAGGTTCTGGAATGGAGAGGCAGCCAGGTAAATGACCTCGAGGGAAAATATAAACTGCTGCCTAACTCTGGTAGATGCTGCATGGGCCAGGCTGCCCCCCTGGGCAATCTGGCATGTTCAAGCCAGAAGTGGCTGGAACTTGCTGTTCCGGGCGCTGGAAGGGAGACAACTGGTATATTTAACAACCAGCCTGGGCTGTGGTCGGAAGAAGTGCAGACACAAAGGAAGGCTGAATCCAAAGTAGCATGATGGTCCCAGGACTAAAAGGAGCACGCACGGGGGACAGTCTGCTGGTTGCAGGTCAGTCCAGTTCTGTGGCTGAAATTTGGCCCCTGTCCACCAGTGCGAAAGAGAAACTCAGAGACTGAGTTTTGGGCGCAGGAGAAAAAAAAACAGCAAAGGAGGCCACAGCAAGCTAATGCCTCGAAGACTGTGCCTTCCCAAGTTAGGTGTCATTATCAACAATTTTATTGCTTTCCTAGGTATGAGAAGATGCAAGAATTTGGGCTTATTAAAGTCCTTACCTGAAAATACCTGATTATCTGACGGCCTCTTCTGCCAGCTTTTCAGAGCACAGAGGCTTCGTTTTTAAATTCCCACCCTAGATGCCTTTCACAGTGTGTGGAAGTTTGGTGGCTGCAGTGGCTTTATCCTGGCAGAGGCAGATGGCATGCCAATTTTTAGCTGGCAGGGCCCTTGGATGGTTTTGGGGGGGTGCATTTCGTGGCCATTTTATCCCACGGTGCTAGGAACGCTCACTCCCAGGTCTGGCAAAGATGTCACTGATAGGTCTGCACCTGCTGTTACTGGACTGTTGCAGCCAAAAGTCTCCGGATCCCCTGTCTTAACTAGTCTCTTAGGGGCTGGGAAAATATTCCCTCTTGTTGCTTCCTCCCATATCTAGAGTTATACTACGACTATCACGGATCTCATATGTTATCGTGTGTCATCATTTTAGCAGAGGCTCAGTCACACACTGGGTAATGCAAGAAACAATAATTTTTTTTAAAACAGTCCATATTAAAAAAAATACATAGGCATTCCCTTCGTGGCTCAGTGGTTAACGAATCCGACTAGGAACCATGAGGTTGCGGGTTCGATCCCTGGCCTTGCTCAGTGGGTTAAGGACCCGGCGTTGCCGTGAGCTGTGGTGTAGGTTGCAGACGCGGCTCGGATCCCGCGTTGCTGTGGCTGTGGTGTAGGCTGGCGGCTACAGCTCCTGTTAGACCCCTAGCCTGGGAACCTCCATATGCCGCGGGTGCGGCTCTAGATAAGACAAAAAGCCAAAAAAAAAAAAAAAATATATATATATATATATATATATATATATATATATATATAGCCAGCAGGATGAGTAATGTTGTGAGTAAGAACTGAAGTCGAGAGCTTTCATGAGATGCAACCCAGCGTATCCCAGGAGATCTGGCTTAGTCTGTTTTGCATCAGTCCTCTGGCATTATTCATAAATACACCTCGTTATTCAAGGCATATACATTAGCATTGTTCATAAAGCATTCAGCCCCGTGTCCTAGTGTCCCTAGGCTCCGGTGGACAGAGGCCGACTTCCAGCAGCAGTCCCGAGGCTGCATGGTGGTTTGAGGTGAGTCACTCCCTCCGCGGGACCTCACAGGAACCCAACTTACATCCTGGTTCTCCAAAGCGGGTCCCTGGCTAGCGGCAGAGACTGACGGGGTGGGACGTGCTCATCCAGGATCCCAGGGGGAGACTCAACGCTTTTTCATGCAGTCATTAGGCGCAAGGATGATTGTAGGGTGGGCCATCTCCGTCTGAGTCTAAGGCCTTGGCAGCTCAGTAGCAGGGCTGATGTGGCTTCTGACCCTCCAACACACGTGTTTCTGGGTTTTGGCCTCCAGAATCCAATCAAACATCTGGGTCCTGCTTCCTTCCCCTTTCTCTGGGCTGTTTCCACCTTCTAACTTCAACTCTCCTTCTTTTCTTTAAACAATGAAAATTTTGATCATGGGTGCTGCTTTCTCTCTCTTCCTTTTTTTTTTCTTTTTAGGGCCACACATGCAGCACATGGAAGTTCCCGGGCCAGGGGTTGAATTGGAGGCTGCAGCTGCAGGCCTATGCCATAGCCTGTGGCCATGCTAGATCCTTAACCCACCGAGCGAGGCCAGGGATCCAGTCTACATTCTCACAGACACTATGTCAGGTTCTTAACCCGCTGAGCCACATAGTAAGTCCTCTGGCCAAGTTCTTACCTGTGGGAAAGTGGTGCTGAATGCCTTCTTTGCTCGTGAAAACATCCTTTCTTCCATGGCTTGTGCAGCTTGGGGAGGCTAGAGGGACATTTAAGAGATATGTGAACTTGGGAGTTCCCCTTGTGCTGCAGTGGCAATGAATTTGACTAGGAACCATGAGGTTGCGGGTTCGATCCCTGACCTCGCTCAGTTGGTTAATGATCCAGCGTTGCCGTGAGCTGTGGTGTAGGTCGCAGATGCGGCTCAGATCTGGCGTTGCTGTGGCCATGGCGTAGGCCGGCAGCTGCAGCTCCAAATTGGACCCCTAGCCTGGGAACCTCCATATGCAGCAGGTGTGGCCATAAAAAGCAAAAAAGAAGAAAAAAAAAGAGAGAAATGTGTGAACTTTGAACTTTTGACATCATGTTTCAACATAAGTGCTGCTTATATGCATGAATAATTTAGGGGACCCACTCCCCCCAACCCAGGAGACACCAGAAGGCAGCTTCAGGACAGTTCCCAGGCTTCTCACAGAACGGATCAAACCCTCCAGTCGCCATTCGCTTTATCTCCACCATCAGCAGAAGGAGCCAGGACGCTCTGAGCAGCAGATGCTGAGGAGGGGCAGGTGTGGTTACCTCCTACCTTAGGGGTCCATGGTCACTATTCCAATCTCCAAGGCCAGACTCCTAACTTACAGCCAGGGGAAGGTGAGGGAACCTTCCTTCATTCAAGTCATCAGAGAGATCTATCAAAGAAAAGGCACTCAGCAGGAAGACATGGGCCTTCAGGAAGAATGAAGCCAAGAAAGGTGTCTTTTCTTTTTCTTTTTTTGTCTTTTATGGCCACAGCCATAGCATACGGAAGTTAACAGGCTAGAGGTCAAATCGGAGATGCAGCTGCTGGTCTACGCCACGGCCAGAGCAACACTGGATCCTTAACCCACTGAGTGAGGCTGGGGATTGAACCCGCATCCTAACGGATACTAGTCAGGTTTGTTGCCACTGAGCCATGATGGGAACTCCCAAGAAATGTTTCTTTAAGTTAAAAAGAAAGCATTAAAAAAAAAAAGGGAGTTCCCGTCATGGTGCAGTGGTTAACGAATCCAACTAGGAACCATGAGGTTGCAGGTTCGATCCCTGGCCTCGCTCAGCAGGTTAACGATCCGGCTTTGCCATGAGCTGTGGTGAAGGTTGCAGACACAGCTTGGATCCCGCGTTGTTGTTGCTGTGGCATAGGCCAGCAGCTACAGCTCCTGTTAGACCCCTAGGCTAGGAAACTCCATATGCCCCGGGTGCGGCCCTAGAAAAGGCAAAAAGACAAAAAAAAAAAATTGCAGAAGGAGGAATACTTACAAATTCATTTTATGGGGCTGCCATCACCCTGATACCAAAACCAGACAAAGATATCACAAAAAAGGAAATTGTATGCCAATGATATCCCTGATGAACATAGATGCAAAAATCCTCAACAAAATTTAGCAAGCTGCCTTCAACAGTACATTAAAAGGATAATATACCGTGATCAAGTGGGGTCAATTTTGGGGATTCAAGGATGGCTTAACATCGACAAATCAATCAATGTGATGCACCACATTAGTAAAATGAAAGGTAAAAATCTTATGAACGAATCAATGCATCAAAAGCATATGACAAAATTCAGCATCCATTTATAATAGAAATCTCTCAACAGCATGGCCGTGAAGGGAACATACATCAACATAATAGAAGCCTTATATGACAAACCCACAGCTAACATCATACTTAATGTTGACAAGCTGAAAGCTCTTCTTCCAAGATTAGGAACAAGACCAAAACTCTTGCTCTCGCTACTTTTATTCAATATAGCACTGAAAGTCCTAGCCAGAGCAATTAGGCAAGTAAAAGAAATAAAAGCCATCCAAATTGTAAAGGAAGAAGTTAAACTGTCACTATTTGTAGATAATGTAATACTGTATATAGAAAACCCCAAAGACGCCATCAAAAACTATTAGAACTAATAAATGAATTCAGTAAAGTTGCAGGATACAAAATCATTATATAGAAAATTGTTGCATTTCTATATACTAATGATGAATAATCAGAAAGAGAAATGAAGAAAGACAATCTGATTTACAATTGCCTCAAAAAGAATAAGATACATAGGAATAAATTTAACTAAGGTGGTAGTCAGTACTCTGGAAAATAAAAGATGCTGAAGAAAGAAATTGAAGAAGACACAAATAAATCCAAAGATATATCATGCTCATGGATTGTAAGAAACAATATTGTTAAAATGTCCATACTGGAGTTCCCTTCGTGGCTCAGTGGTTAATGAATCCAACTAAGAACCATGAGGTTGCGGGTTCGATCCCTGGCCTCACTCAGTGGGTTAAGGATCCGGCATCGCCGTGAGCTGTGGTGAAGGTTGCAGACGCGGCTCGGATCCCAAGTTGCTGTGGCTGTGGCGAAGGCTGGCGACTGCAGCTCCTATTAGACTCCTAGCCTGGGAACCTCCATATGCCGCGGATGCGGCTCCAGATAAAGGCAAAAAGACAAAAAAAAAAAAAATGTCCATACTATCCAAAGCACTCTACAGATTCAATACAATCTCTATCAAAATACCAATGGCATTTTTCTTTTTTTTTTTAATGATTTTTATTTTTTCCGTTAGAGCTGGTTTACAGTGTTCTGTCAATTTTCTACTGTACAGCAAAGTGACCCAGTCACACATACATATACACATTCTTTTTCTCACATTATCATCAATAATGCTCCATCATAAGTGACTAGATAGTTCCCAGTGCTATACAGCAGGATCTCATTGCTTATACCAATGGCGTTTTTCACAGAACCAGAACAAATAATCCAAAATGTGCATGGAAACACAAAAGAATGGCCAGAGCAATCTTGAGAAAGAAAGGCAAAGCTGAAGGCATCATGCTCTCAGACTTGAGACTACACTACAAAACTACAATAATCAGAACGGCATGTTACTGGCACAAAAAGATACACATAGATCAATGGAACCCAATAAAAAGCTCAGAAATGAACCCACACTTCTATGGCCAATTAATCTACAACAAAGGAGGCAAGAATCTGCAATGGGGAGAAAGCCTCTTCAGTAAACGGTGTTGGGAAAACTAGATGCAAAAGAATGAAACTAGACCACTCTCTCTACTTTATGTACAAAAATAAACTCAAAACGGATTAAAGATTTAAACAAAGATAAAACTCCTAGAAGAAAACATAGATAGTATACTCTTGGCTGTCAGTCTTAGTGTTTTTTTGGCTATGTGTTCTCAGACAAAGGAAACAAAAGCAAGAAACAAAAAAACAAGAACAACAAAAACCAAACTGAACTGCATCAACCAGAAAAGCTTTTGCACGGCAAAAGAAACCATCAGCAAAAGAAAAGGCAACATACTGAATGGGAGAAGATATTTACAAACTCTATATCCCATGAGGGGTTGGTATCTAAAGTATACAAAGAACTCATATAACTTAAGATTGAAAAAAACAACTTGATTAAAAAATGGGCAGAAGACTTGAATAGACATGCAGTCTATTCAAGCCCAAAGATGACATGCAGATGGCAAACAGGCACATGAAAAAAATGCTCAACATCACTAATTATTAGAGAAATGCCAATCAAAACCACAATGAGATATCACCTCACACCTGTCGTAATGGCTATCGTCAAAAAGACCACAAATAACAAATGCTGGTGAAGATGTGGAGAAAGGGGAACCTTGGTGTAACGTTTGTGGAAACGTACAGTGGTACAGCCACTATGGAAAAGTCTGGAGGTTCCTCAAAAAACTACAAATAGAACTACCAAACCATCCAGCAATTCCACTTCTGGGTATTTATCCAAAGAAAACAAAACACTAATTTGAAAAGCCATATGCACTCCAATGTTCACAGTAGCATTGTTTATAATAGCCAAGATATGGAAGCAGCCTAAAGGTCTATGGACAGGTGAATGAGTAAATATGTAACACAATAATATAAATAATATATCCAATAAAATATTACTCGGCTGTAAAAGTGAAATCTTGCCATTTCTGACAATATGATGGACCTGGAGAATATTATGCTAAGTGAAATAAGTCAGATGGAGAAGAACATACACTACATGATTTCACTTATATGTGACATTTAAAAAACAAAACAAAAGACACAAAAGTGAGGAGGAAGGGGGTGGTGTGCAGACAAAACAGATGAAGGGGTTAAGAGATACAAACTTTTAGCTATAAATAAATGTCAGAGGAATATAATATACACCTAGGGAATATAAATAAATGCAACATTTACTGTATTTGTATTTATACATTAGATTGTATTTTGTGTATATATTATATATTGTTATAATAAATAATATTGTAACAACTTTGTATGGTGACAGATGATAACTGGACTCCTGGTGATGATTTCCTAATGTTAAAAATAACAAATCAGGGACTTCCTGTCGTGGCGCAGTGGTTAGGTTGCGGGTTTGATCCCTGGCCTTGCTCAGTGGGTTAAGGATCCGGCGTTGCCGTGAGCTGTGGTGTGGGTTGCAGATGCGGCTCGAATCCCGCGTGGCTGTGGCTGTGGTGAAGGCCGGCGGCTACAGCTCCTGTTAGACCCCTAGCCTGGGAACCTCCATATGCTGCAGGTGCGGCACTAAAAGGGAAAAAAGACAAAAAAACAAAACAAAACAAAACAAATCACTGCGTTGTACACCTGAAACTAGCATAATATCGCATGCTAACTATGACTCAATTGAGGATAAATAAATAAGTTTACTAGAGCAAATAACAATAAAACAACAGAAGTCCAACTAGAAGAGGCCCCGAGAAAGCCCTTAGCCTAGGCCCTGCTCCTCTGTCCGTGACCTCAGGTTGCCTAACCTGGCCCGAGGGTCAGCTTCAGCAAATGTGTTTTGTCTGGCAAGCACAATCTACTTTTAATTGTTTTACTCTTAACTAGTTACAAGTCTTAGAGATCTCAAGATCTGATATTAATAAAGAAATAGTGGGATTTCTAGAAACCCTGGATAAAGCTGAAGACCTGGCAAAGCTGGTTGAGCCAGCTGGCCCTCCTTGGGCACCTGCGGTCCCCACGGGCCCCTGTAACCAAGGACTTTTGCCCTCTTACCCAGGACAGTGTCCCCCTCCCTGACGTTTCACCTAGAGGGCTTTGACAGCATCCGCAACACCTTCAGACCAGTTAAGTCAGAATCTGGGCCCGGGAAGGGGCCCGGACGTTACAAGAATTTTAGAGCCAACACGCAGCCAGGCTGACAGAGGGCGGGGCCGGGGGGGTGGCTAGACTGCCAAGGGCAGGTGGTGAATTATTCTCTTTTCGAAGCTCCTCAGGATCTCATTTCATTCTTTTCACCATTTTCCAAGTTCCTTCTATTCTCTCAAAACCAGATTTTTTTCTTACTCCTGTCTTTTCAATGCCTCACTCAGATTCAGCGTGTTTTTTTGTTTTTGTTTTTCTCCCAAAGCTTCTCCTCTTTCTGCTTCATGAAGATATTTTGGTTGCTCCATTCTGAATTCCTCCTCCAGTTTCTCCACGTTCCTCTCCGAGTACAGTGGACCCAATTAGAAATAACACCCTAACCATTATTTTGCTCAAGTAGAATTCAGTAGAGATATTTATTTCTGGTTCTATCATATCATGCCTAATACTTCACGATCACATTAATTTCTTTTCACAACGTGGATTTTTTTTTTTTTTGGAACTTCATCGTCATCTAGTTTTTGCTAATGAGGAACTCATTTGCAAAAACCTGAGAAACCACACTCAAGATGGAAAACCAAGTTTGGGAGGCAATTAAAGCACCAAATATCAAGCCTCATTTCCTGATGAGAGGAACAGCAACTTTCCTCCAGGGCCATAACCTGATATGTGAAATTACAGGGGCCATATGCATATTCATAACAGTTTTAGCTCTCTTTCTCTTTCTTTTCTCTTTTTCAGCTGCTCCCTGACCAGGTATCGAATCCCAAGCAGAGATAGGACCTGCGCCACCGGCAACTCCAAATTCTTAATCCACTTCCCCCACTGCAAAGACAACACTGAGTCCTTAACCCACAACACCACAGCAAGATCTCATAACACTTTTAGTCCTTTACCTACAAATTAAGTAACTTACACCCAAGAGACTAGTCTGTTTTTAGGGGAATTCTAAGCCAATTTGATAACTGCTTTTCTAAGAGTTCTTTAAAATTGTTTCTATTCTGTGGGCTTTTCCTTTCTTGTTTTCTTTTAAGATAATCCTCAACTACTGGGTTACAAAAGAAAAGTTGTTTGGTGGGAGATGGGTTTGGAAGACCAGCATAAATCTTCGGGCATCTCTATAAGATATTACTTTGTCACGTCCATTTTATAGATTAGAAGACTGAGGCCTGGGAAATTTAAGCGGCTTGCCCACAGCTGACTGCCCACACACCCAGCATGGGGTGGGTCCTGGCTCTGGCCGGCCCCCTGGGGAAGGTTAAGGCTTTTCCACCGCTATCAGCCCCTGATGCTTGCATTCCAGAGACCATATCAAGACACCCAGCCTCAGAGACACCAGGATTTAGGCTTCAGACACTGTGACTCGGTGTCACACACCCGGGCCTGAGACAGACTGACCAGGAAATCATGAACATGATATTCCAGAGCCCATCCACACCCTTAGACCCTCCTTTTCTCCCCTGGGAGAAAGCAAAGTTAGTTTGTTCGTTTGTTTCTTTTTCTTTTTTTTTGGCTTGTGCAGCTTATGGAAGTTCCTAGGCTAGGGGTCCAATCGGAGCTGCAGCCACAAGCCTACACTGTAGCCACAGCAACAGGAGATCCCAGCCACCTTTGCGACCTACACCACAGCTCACCGCAACCCCAGATCCTTAACCCACTGAGCGAGGCCGGGGATGGAACCCGCATCCTCATGGATACTAGTCAGGTTCATTACCTCTGAGCCACTCCGGGAGCTCCGGAAGCCAAAGTTCTTAAAGAAACACATTCACCACAGAGAAACCTTGGCAGCTCCCTAAAGTTTGGAAATCTTGTCCAGAAATGAATATGAAACAGAAGTTGAACTTCAGGATTCTCTCCACCAATCAATAGTAAGAAAGAAAAAGCCCACACTCCTTCTCACTCATACTTCGGGGCGGGGAAGGAGCGAATTAAGATCTCCTTGCTTAAGGATCGGTAGTTTTGGAGTTCCCTTCGTGGCTCAGTGGTTAACGAATCCGATTGAGAACCATGACGTTGCGGGTTCGATCCCTGGCCTTGCTCAGTGGGTTAAGGATCCGGCGTTGCCGTGAGCTGCGGTGTAGGTCGCAGACGCGGCTCGGATCCCACGTGGCTGTGGCTGTGGCGAAGGCCGGCGGCTACAGCTCCTGTTAGACCCCTAGCCTGGGAACCTCCATATGCCGCGGGTGTGGCCCTAGATAAGGCCAAAAGACAAAAAAAAAAAAAAAGGATCGGTAGTTTTAAAAAGTAAAACTTTCTGCCTTTGAATTTTTCTTCTTTTGCAAAACAATCGGAAAACATTTATTATACTGAAGTGTGTACATCTTACTATTAAAAAAACAAAGCAGCAAATTTGCTGGTGCCATAATTTAACCTTTTTCACGGAACAGGCTAATATTCAGTGCCGCTTGGTGTAATTTCAAGTTTGATGAGCTTTTAATTCTTCTTACCCCACTTCTAAAACCTGATGAGGAATTCAAAATAGCACACAGCATTAAATGACATTTATTGTTCATCAAATGACTGCCTTGTTAGAACACAGTTTATGAAGAGCGGACGGGAAACAGCGAGCTCAGGGTCTGGAGCCTGAGACCTAAGAGGCTCTGAAATTCCAAAGGAATGCCTGCGGCCGCCCCGGGGTCCCTGCAAGACTGGTCGCCGTGGTCACTTCCAGCGCACAGAGGTCCTCAAACACTGGTCTAACCTCATCGTTTCGAGTCAACCTTAACACGCCGCTTCTCCCCTTTTTCAAAAAGGACCCGAGGTATTGAGGGCTGGACGGGACTGTCTACACCGGCTGCCTGGGCCCGACGTCTTTTCTTTGTGTCCCCGCCTCCAAAGCAGAAGACCAAATCCCAGAGCGTGCGCTAGAAACCAGGCGCCCCAGCCTCTCTCGCAGCCACCTGGTTGTAGCCTCCTTGCCGCGCCAGCGCGCACCACCTACAGACAAGGCGTGGCGACGCGCGTCGCGAGGCCCTCCCGCAGCTCTGTCCCCGCGCACCGGCCTCTCGGCCCGTTGCCTCTGCGTCCCCGCCACCCGGCGGGAAGCCTTTCGGAAGCCAAGCCACCTGCAACAAGCGTGACGCCACGGATACTCACATTTCCAATTGTTTTCGCGAAGCGCGCGCACTCCCCGCCCCCGCGCGGCTGGTTATTTAGAAGCGGGAGAAAGCGCTCCGAGCGCCGCCGGCCGGCTGAAAGCCCCTCATTTTCTGCAAGCTCACTCCCAATGCGCCTCGGTGCCGCCAACGCAGCTGCCAGGTTTAATAACGTGTCAGACAGCCCCTCCCCCGCCCCGTAAAAAGACACAAAGATGACAGGCTGGGGACTGAGAACCGCGCGATCCGCCGCAGTCACCCGGCGTCATCCCAGGCGATGCCGCAGCTGGAACGACTGCGCAGGCACCGACCAGGAAAAGGTTCAAATGCCAGCCTTGACCTGGGAATTCTCCAGAAACCACAGTTCTTTCCTGTTCGCTCTGAACATAAATCTGATACTCTTCTCAAGAGTCCTTGTGAAACAAAACAAGACGCGACAAGCGAGGGGGGCCAGTGGCGTCTGACTACGGATCAAAGAGGCAAGGGACCTTCCAGTTATCCTAAGCTGCGTCTCAAATGTAAAGGGAAACTTAAGAGGAACGCAGCAAACCCCAGGCCTATTAATGCTTGATTTTCCGGGCATTGGTGGAATATCCTGACACTATTCAAAGCGGCAAAGCGCAGGAAGCTCATCAAACGAGGTTTCCCTCAGGTTTTGTCCCGCACACGAACTCTCAAACCTTTGCAGAGGACACTGGCCGCAGACCCTTACTGTCTGGGGAACCTCCTTTGCAGATCCTCATAGACCTGACCACCTCCAAAGCACAATTTAGCGCCTCCAGAGCGACTGGGTTTTATCAAGCCGAAAGGAGCTGGTGGTGCTGTTTTGCAAGTGAAATATCCCACTGAAAGTAGTGCTTTTAAAAATACAGTAGATAGAGAACCCATCCAGGTCTCGTGGGAGCCTGGTGGCCTCGCGCCGCGGTCTCCCCCGGCCCCGCCCTGCCCCGAGGGCTCTTCCCGGTGTCACCCCGCGGCACGCGCTGCACCTGCCTTTGCCGGGAGTGGTTTCCGTGGAAACTCCGCAGAGCTGGTTCTCGCTTCGGACTTGCGGTTGCCAGGACAACCGCGACCCAGCATTAGGCGGTCCAGGAAGGATGGAGATGGATGCCTGCTTGAAAACCACAGACAGATTCAAAGAGATTATCGAGGGTGCAAGGGCAGAAAGAGGAGGGCGGCGATATTTGGGAAAGGAGGCGGAGCCGCGGGAGCATGCGCGTGGGTGGAGTTAGTCCACATGGCAGACCCTTTTAAACCACCGTAGAGCACCATCCTTCCCCCGACTAAGCGAGTGGGTACTTGGTTTTAGAATGAGTTCCATCATTCCTTTCAGCGTATTTACTTTTCTCTGTTCTGCCTAAGACACTAAGTAGCTCCTGGGAGAAGACAGGGGAGCCCCACAAAGATGCGCGAGGCCGAGGGGAGACCTGGGAACATTTGGATCTCTTTACACTCTCAGGGCCCCACGAACACGTGGCTACAACATTAAACTCAGGATTTTCTGGTGATGGTTTGGGGGAGGGGGGTGTACCTGGCTATTCATATTTGTTTCAGTGTTCATATGCCATTTTGTTACTTCCGGGTATTGGCATTTGGTACTTGTCAAACAACAAATAGGTATTCAAAAATAAAATGAATCGAGGCAGTTTTTCTTTTTCCTTTTTAGCTGTACCTGGGGCATGCAAAAGTTCTGGGGCCAGGGATGGAACCAACGCCACAGCAGTGACAATGAAGGATCCTGAACCTTGATCCCAAGTTAACTGTGATTTGTGCAAGCCATATAAACTACCCCAGACTGGTTTCTCTTCACTACAAATTGTAGGTTTTGTACCTGAATTATAAAAAGGTTAATGGCAGGTTTGAACTGATGAGATTTCATGATACACATTATAATAATAATATATTAATTAATCTCTGAGTTGAGGCTGAAATATATTTGTGTATGTGTGTGCATATACAAATGCATCTCTTTTTAAAATTCATAAATGCATTTCTAAGTTCCACATGCACTAAACTCTCATAAAGGAAGTGATATGTCTATATTTTAAGAAAATGGTTTGTATAAAAGAAAACATACAGGAAATTTTTGTCATAAAGCGAAGACATTTTGTAGAGAAGAACTGTCTAATTTACATATTTTTAAATTCACATTTTGTATCCTGAATCTGTTTTGAAGCACAGAATTTTGGAATCATGTGATGCGGGTGTTTATTTGCAAATGAATGCATCTATAGCCAGCAATAGAATAGACATTCACCTCTCTCTCTTATTATATTTCAAGTTTGAGAAAACAAAAAGGATCAAGCAGATCATCTTCACTTCTAACAAAAATTAACGGTGAATGCTATAGAGGACAGAAGAACAGGGAAAAAGAGATTAAAAAATACTAAGCAAGGAACCATTTAAATATAGTGCTCCAGGAGTTCCCTGGTGGCCTAGCGGGTTAAGGATCCAGCAATGTAACTGCTGTGGCTTGGGTCAGTGCTGTGGCAAGGGTTTGGTCCCCGGCCCAGGAACTTTTGCATGCTGGGGGTGTGGCCAACAAATAAATATAAATAAATAAAATATTGCTCCAGAAATAATTAAGAGCAAGATGATTATATTTAAAATATTATATTACTTGGTAACATTAACTGAGATTCAAAACAGTAGATAGCTATCGTCCCAATTTTTTTTCAAAGTTGTGTGTGTGTGTGTGTGTGTGTGGCCTTGTACATGTGACAATGATGATACAGGAGGTCTTGGCTTTACACTTGTCTGGATCACTTGCCCATATTTTCCACAACAAAGAGTGGCAATGAGAGCAATGTGCCAGACCGCTTGAGAAAGGACACTTAGAATCCAATCGGCCTGGCTTAAGTCCCAGTTGGCTGTGTGTGTTTTCTCATTTGAAAAACAGGGCTAATAATATGTTATAATATAACTCTCCCATAAGGTGGTTGGGTGGAATAAGACCTGAAGAATACTCAGCACAAGGCCTGGCACATACAAGAACGTGTTCATTAAAAAAAAAAAAAAAAAAAGATAATCAGCAAGGACCTGCTGTAGAGCACAGGGAACTCGACTCAGTATTCTGAGTTATACATTATAACCTACATGGGAAAAGAGTCTGAAAAAGCATGTGTATATGTGTATGTATAACTGCATCACTTGGCTGTATGCCTGAAACTCACACAGCATTGTAAATCAACTGTACTCCAAAATAAAATAAAAACCAAAAAAATTTAAAAGAATGTCTTCATTGCAGCAAATGCATGAACCCCAATTTTTAGGCTATTTTTCCCAGGATTGTAATGCTATATTGGATATTTTTTACACCTCAATTAGATGTTATCATTTTATTTACGCAATATTGCTTCTAGTTCACGCTTTTTACCTGTATTTCTCAGTCCTTGTTGCATCTCAGAACCTCCTTCTAGGATCATTCTCTTTTCCCTTAAAAGTCCATCCCTAAGAACATTCATTTTTTTTTTTTTTGCCTTTTTTGTCATTTTAGGGCCGCACCCACGGCATGTGGAGGTTCCCAGGCTAGGGGTCTAATCGGAGCTGTAGCCACTGGCCTGGGCCACAGTCACAGCTACGCGGGATCCGAGCCGTGTCTGCGACCTACACCACAGCTCACGGCAACACCGGATCGTTAACCCACTGAGCAAGGCCAGGGATCGAACCCGCAACCTCATGGTTCCTAGTCGGATTCGTTAACCACTGCTCCACGACGGGAACTCCCCTAAGAACATTCATAGTGAGAGTTTACTGAAATCCCCCAGTTCGGGCTTGATAATATCTTTGTTTTAATTTGCTCCTTCAAATATGGTTTCATTGGACATGTAATTTTAGGTTCATGATTATTTTCAGTCTTTGAAAATACCACACTGCCTCCTGGCTTTACATCTGCCATTGAGGAATCAGCTGTCACATAATTTTCACTTTTTTCTAGGTAATCTGTCCACGGTGAATGTTTTGTTCCTTGTTATGCTCTTATTTCATTATCTTCTCTCTTTAAAAATACTCAACACTTATTTAATATTCTGTACCTGGTCATCCAGCAGTCACTGTCTTTGGAGGTTTAACACAGCAGTTTCCTGGCTCACGTGACTCTCATTTCCTTGTTCATTTAGCGATACGTATTTATTGTGAATTCAGGGGCCTTTGAACTTTATCGGTAGGATCTCTGAGTCCTTTGCTAAGGTGAAATGGAGAGGTGGAGAGCGCTTCCAACACGAGACCACTTTAAAATAAATTTTATATTTAAAGATTTCGGATCCATGTAAGAGAAATACATTTCAAGCTCAAATACTTGTTTTTTTGTTTTTCCCTTTTTTTAGGGCTGCACCTGTGGCATATGAGGGTCCCCAGGCTAGGGATCAAATCAGAGATACAGATGCTGGCCTATGCCACAGCCACAGCAACTCCGGGTCCGAGCCGCATCTGCGACCTACACCACAGCTCACGGCAGCACCGGATCCTTAACCCACTGAGCAAGGCCAAGGATCAAACCAGTGTCTTCTTGAATGCTAGTCAGATTCGCTTCCACTGAGCCACGACGGGAACTCCAAGCTCAAATACTTGTAAGTAGAAGCTTAAGACTAGAAACACTTTGGGCAGAGGTTTTCTTTTCTTTTCTTTTCAGTGCCAAGGCTAAGGTAAGTAACGTCTCCTTATGCAGGTGTGTTGTATAACCATTATGCTGTCCTGAGCTTCTCTCCCAAAAAACAACCAAACTACAACCAAATGCCGAGCAACCTTCAACCAAATGGACTGGAAACTTCCAAAAAAAGATATTCTGCTCCAGAAGACAAAGAAGAGGCCACATCAAGAGGTAGGAGGGGCGATTTCGCGATAGAAGCAACCCCATACCTCCTGGGTGGGAAGCCCCACAGACTGGAAAGTAACTGCATCACAGAGACTCAGCTACAGAACTGAGAGTTCTGAGCCCCACGTCAAATCCCCATGCCTGGGGATCGGGCACAGGGAGAAAGAGCCCCCGGAGCATCTGGCATTGAAGGTCAGCGGGGTTTGTGTGCAGGAGCTCCACAGGACTGGGGGAAACAGAGACCCCATCCTTGAAAGGCACACACAGACTTTCACGTGCACTGGGTCCCAGGGCAAAGCAGTCTCCATAGGAATCCGGGTGGAACCTGACTGCGATTCTTGGAGGATCTCCTGGGAAAACAGGGGTGACTGTGCCTTGTTGTGGGGGAAGGGCATTGGAGGTGAAGCTCTCAGGAACATTCATCAGCCTGCATTTCTCTGGAGGTGGCCGTTTTTTTTGGGAAAATCTGGTCCCTCCCGTCAGTGCTGAGAAGCCCCAGGCCAAACAATAATCCAGGTGGGATCTCAGCCCCACCCATCAGTAAACAGGCTGCCTAAAGACCCCTCAGGCACACAGCCAGCCTCTAATCTCAGCCAGAGACAAGGCTCCACCCATCAGAGGGAGAGGAATCAACCCCACCTACCAGTGGGCAGGCATCAGTCCCTCCCATCAGGAAGCCTACAGGTAGCCCCCTACCCAATACCAGTTTTAGCCACAAGGGAGGCAAACACCAGAACTAAGAGGGGCTATAACTCTATTGTCTGCAAAAAAGATCAGCACACCAAAAACCTATAAAAATGAAAAGACAGAAAACCATTATGCTGTTCTGCGGGGACTCGCCCTCCCACTCTGCTCAAGCCCTATGCTTTTTATCTCCTGTCCCCTGCATGTGGTTCATTTAGACTGAGGCTCGGGCTGGCCAGTGCCCCTCCTCCATCTCTCTCAGCAAAAGCCTGCTTTCCCCTCGCTTTCCCGCCTGCAATCAGATTTTTCATAATTCTGCTCCTTTTCCCTCCACACACTCCCCACCATGCTTAGAGAAATTCAAACCATTCAATTTTTTAAAAGTGGGCAAAAGATTCAGACATTTCACTGACCGAAGATGAAAAGAAATACGTGAATGAGACACGAAGAGGTGGGTAAAATTAGTCAACAGGGAAATGCAAATTAGGACCAACATGAGAGTTCCCGTCGTGGCCCAGTGGTTAACGAATCTGACTAGGAACCATGAGGTTGCGGGTTCGATCCCTGGCCTTGCTCAGTGGGTTAAGGATCCGGCGTTGCCGTGAGCTGTGGTGTAGGTTGCAGACGCGGCTCAGATCCTGCGTTGCTGTGGCTGTGGTGTAGGCCGGCGGCTACAGCTCCTGTTAGACCCCTAGCCTGGGAACCTCCATATGCCGCGGGTGTGGCCCTAAAATGACAAAAAGGCAAAAAAAAAGACCAACATGAAATACTACTACACAAAAATGGCTAAAAGATGGGAAAGGCTAACAATTTCAAGTATTGTCAAGAACGAGGAACCACTGGAACCCTCGGACAGGCTGCTGGCGTGTAAAACGGTACAACCACTTTGGGAATCAATTCAGCAGTTTCTTAGGAAGTTAAACATACATAAATGTATTCATTTTCTATCGCTGTAACAAATTCCCGCAAGTTTAGTGGCTTAAAGCTGCATTTGCTAATGAGCAGTTCTGAAGGTCAGAAGTCTGGGACAGCAGGCTGTGCTGGCTGCTCCTGGCATCACAAGACTGGAGTCAGAGTGTTGGCTGGGCTGAGTCCTGTTCTAGAGGGTCTAGAATGAAATCCGGGAGTTCCCACTGTGGTACAGTAGGTTAAGAATCTGACTGCAGAGTTCCCATTGTGGCGCAGCAGAAATGAATCTGATTAGGAGCCATGAGGTTGCCGGTTCGATCCTGGGCCTCGCTCAGTGGGTTAAGGATCTGGCGCTGCCATGAGCTGTGGTGTAGGTCGCAGACATGGCTCGGATCTGATGTCGCTGTGGCTGTGGTGTAGGCCGGCAGCTGTAGCTCCAATTGGACCCCTAGCTTGGCAACCTCCGTATGCTGCAGGTGTGACCCTAAAAAAAGAAAAAGGTCTACCCAGATAATCTCCCTTTGCCATGTAAGTGTTCAGAACCGTGGGGCCAGCATCTCATCATATTCACATGTTCCACTGACACTCAAAGGGGAGGGAATTATGCAAGGCTGAGGTTCCCTGGGAGTGTTTGATTGAATTCTGCTTACCAGGCTGTAGGACCCAGCCATTCCGTTCCTAGGTATTTCCTCAAGAGAATTGAAAACATATGTCTGCCCAAAGCTTACAGGTGACCATTTGCATCCACTTCTTCATAACAGTGAAAAACCAGAGAGAATTCAAATACCCATCAACTGGTGAATTCGTAAAACAGACTGTGGTAACCCCATTCAGTGGAATACTACTCACCAGTGGAAAGGAGCGGGCAGCTGACCGCACAGCAGCATGGGGAATGATCCAAAGCAAGCGCTAAGTGGAGGGATTCAAATACCCTTGGTTCTCTTCTCAGAGGGCGGGGAGAGACTGCGGAAAGAGGCAACCACTTCAGATTTAAGAATCAAGGGAACTCACTTCCAAAGCTTGTCGGGGCAGCTGCAAGACAAGCAGGTCTTCACACTTGCCTGCCAGGACCTTAAACATTTGTAGAGAGGCCCTAACTTGGTTGAGTCATGTCTGCTGTCCCGATGGCCTCAACGCCAATACCACTATCTCAAGGCTGTGACCTTGGGGGCTTCCAGGACAGGGAAGGCAGGCAGAGCTCACGTTCCAAGGTCAAGGGGAGGGGTAAGGAGCCTCCAATTGCCGGCGCTGGGACCAACCAGCAGTCATGTCCTCTGGATGACCTCCTCCAGCAAACACAAGAAACGATACACTGTATGGTTTAATTGATGTGACGTTCTAGAACAGGCAAAACTACAGTAACAGGAAATAGACAAGCGGTTGCCAGGGGTCAGAGCAGGGCGGTGGGTGGGGAAGGACTGACTACTGAAAGGGGCACAGGGGACTTTGGGGGGTGATAGAAATGGACTGGATCGTGGCTGTGGAGGCGGTCACGTGACTCTAGCATTTGGCAATATTCACTGAACTGCGCAGCTGAAATCAGTGGATTTCACTGTACGTAAATTACCCCTTAGCAAAACTGATCTGAAAAATTACGACTTTTATATGTTATCCAGCGTTTTAACGTTGGATATGGGGATATCCATAACGCTGGATATGGGGATAACATTCTAGATGGGGAATTTCTTTAATCTACAGAATTCATGTAAGGCTTAATCTTTTTTTTTTTTTTTTGCCTTATCTAGAGCCACACCCGCGGCATATGGAGGTTCCCAGGCTAGGGGTCTAACAGGAGCTGTAGCCACCAGCCTACACCACAGCCACAGCAACACAGGATCTGAGCCGCGTCTGCAACCTACACCACAGCTCACGGCAACGCCGGATCCTTAACTCACTGAGTGAGGCCAGGGATGGAACCCGCAACCTCATGGTTCCTATTCGGATTCGTTAACCACTGAGCCACGACAGGAACTCCTAAGGCTTAATCTTAAGTGTGTCTAAATGTGCCTATATTTTTAACACCTCGCCTTTATCCTTAGCGGAATTGCACGGTCCCCTGGCCATCACTTACCTCCTCCAGGCTAGACGGTCACCAATGTACCCCAGACCTACCGTAGAGGACTTTGATGAATACTCAACAAATACTTGAGTCACAGAAAATATAACAACCGTTACTGGTTGAATAAACAATAATAGCTCCTTCCCCCTGCGCGATTCGGAACACTGGAAAATCTGATTACACGTCTTTCTTCCAGTTGCTGTCTCCTTACCATTTTATTACTAAAACCTTTTCTAAACTATAATTGAAAGCTGGAGTTAGAAACCTTTCATTTAGCTCCATTAAGTTATGGAAACCGTTTATCCCGGCTCCTGTTTTCTGGGCTGCAAGCCCAGAGGAAGCTCAGAGTGTCCCTGCATGGGCTGCTCCGGGAAAAGTGCAGCCGAGGGCTGTGTCTCTGGGCTGATCCCCCCAAACCCACAGTCCGCTTTCCTTCCATTTCCTGTCCTCTTGGGTCACCACAAAGTACCCTATTTCACTTCCAGGCTTAAATGCCTTTTAAGATACACGGGAGTCATCTAAGCACCAAAACAGCGCTTTCCGCGTCTCAGAGCGCAATGCCATTTGCCATTAGGTGACTTCATCCCCGTGAACAAAAGCCAAAGAACACAGAGCCCTCTGGGTTGGAGCCAGCGGCACCCTCAGATGGGAGCAGGGCCCGGAAGGCACCGGGCCTATTTCTTTGTTCAGGGAGCTAATTAGGCCCTCCATGCATTTGACCTTGGCCTTAGGTTACTTATTTGCAAGTGTTACACCTGCCCCCTCTTCCAGGACAGAGCCAAAGTACAAAACCAGCCAAGTGCTAAATTCCTTCCTGATTACTGCGGATCAACAGGAAAAATCAGGTGAGAAACGGGCATTTTCCTCACCTCTGTTTCTGTAGTTCAAAAAGCGTAGATTGTCGACACAATATATGGAGCCAGTAATTTTTTGTAATAGAGAAAAGAAAGGAAAAGAGAAACGGTGGACGGCAGCTTCCTGCGCCACCAGCTGATGGGCCGGCCAGGTTTCATGCGCCAGGTGCTGGCTGCGGGTTTTGTCTCTAGGCCACCCACCCACACCCTGGCGGGCGGGTCGGGTTCCCACTTTGCGGATGGGGAGACGGGTGGGGCTTGGCCTGAAGCACCCAGGGAGGAGCCACCCAGCGCGCTGTGAGAGCAAGAACCAACCGCGGTACCCAAGGCTGCCAGGAGCCCAGCCCCCACGTGACCCCTGACGACAGAGGGGACCGTGTCCTGGGTTCAGGAACAAGAAGGAAGGGGGGGTGGACAAAAGACGGGGCAAAGGACAGGAAACCAAGCCGAATTCAGCCTCTCTGTTTCTTGGAACTTACAGGGCAGCCAGCAGGACCTTCAAATGCCTGTTAAACCGTAGTTTCTCCGGGTCCCGGGAGCACTCAGTACGTGGGTTGATGACGTTTTGTTGACTCAAATGTCATCCTCGATTACCTGTCTTCAGCAGCCTCAACACGCAGGTGCCCTTCTGGAGGCGCGGCTTGGTGACAGCACAGCAGTGTCACTGTACTTGCTGGCACGGCACGGCACACCTCGAAAAGGCTAAAATGGAGAGCCCCCTTCGTGGCTCAGCGGAGAGCGAGCCCAACCAGGAACCATGAGGTTGCGGGTTCGATCCCTGGCCTCGCTCAGTGGGTTAAGGATCCAGCGTAGCCGTGAGCTGTGGTGTAGGTCGCAGACGCGGCTTGGATCTGACGTGGCTGTGGCTGTGGTGTAGGTGGGCAGTTGTAGGTCCGATTCGACCCCTAGCCTGGGAATTTCCATATGCCTTGGGTGTGGCTGTAAAAAGCAAAAAAAAAAAAAAAAAAAAAGGAGAAGAAGGAGAAAGCTAAAACGGTACATTTTATGTTATGCATGTATTCTCCCAATTTTAAAAATCTGATTGCTGGAGTTCCCTCGCGACTCAGCAGATTAAGGATCTGGCCTTGTCACTGCAGCAGCTTGGGTCACTGTTGTGGCGTGGGTTCCATCTCTGGCTGGCGAACTTCCACATGCTGTGGGTGTGGCCAAAGAGAAATAAATATATACATTAATTAATTAATTAAGAATGTGATTTCCCACGTGTCTATCAAAACTCTTCTCTGGCTGCTACTTAGGTTCTGTGACTTCATGGTCACTCCCAAACAGTCCAGGGCCTGGGGCTTTAACTGTGTCCTTCTCCATGTGTCCCTTCCCGCTCCCCCCCTGCCCAGCAGACCCCAAACCTTCTCCTGCAAGAAGCTGGGCCCGTCCGAGGAGGTGGTCAGCTGTGGCCAGCTCCTCTGTGCCTCCTGATGAAACTCTGTGATTTTCGACACAGCCTAGATCAAGGCTTAGCGGTCACTGGCCTACAAGTGACCATGGGCTGAGCTGCTGGCAGCTGGGCAGCTCTGGGGCAGATACTGGATGCAAAATCAGCTTCCCTACAGATGCTGAAGTCGAGAATTTCCTCTTCTACTGGCACGTGATAGGAAAGTGCAAGTTCCCGGGTCAAGGTTCGAACCCGACCCACAGCAGTGACAGTGCTGAGTTCCCCAACCGCTAGGCTACCGGGGAACTCCCAGACTACACCCCCCCTTTTTTTTTAGCATCCATTTTCTTTCTTTAATTGATCAGATATGAGAAAGATCCCCATTCATACTGTCTCAATCTGCAGTCACGGGTTGGGAAAATTCAGAAACTGACTCCAAAGAGGCCAGATGTGGTCCAGATGTGGTCCAGATGTGGCCGGGCTATATGCACTTTTGGTGGCGCTGCAAAGACCACAGGCAGATCTTAGCTGCTGGCGCCCTGGTGGACAGTCTTCCAAGATCAAGTCCAAGATTAAATGACTCTCTCCTTTGCTCAGGCTCTCTTACTGTGTCTGTATGAAGAGTGCTAACAGCTGCCTTTCTCCAAAACACAACTTCCCTTCCACCCACATTGAAAATCCCAAGCTCTACACTACCTGATGCAACACAGCTTTGTCCTTGGTGGGTTTCTGGTCCTTTGTGGTTTCTGGTCCTTGGTGGGCTTCTTGTCCTTGGTGCTTCTGATCTTTGGTGGGTTTCAGAGATAGTTACCTCTGATATTGCTCCCCCCCCCCCATGGGGAGGGCCTGTGGCTTCTCCGCTGCTGCCCCCAACTAGTATCGTTGCCTGGATATCTGTCAATCAGCAAAGATGTCCCTGACATGCCTGCTGCATGTCTCATTATGAGCCTGGAAACACCGGCTCGGCCTCGCCCTCCTTTTCGTTTCTGCTTCACAACGATTCTGTCTGCCGTTTATGCCACAGTCATTTTCCCAGTCAGTTTTTTTCTCCTTATTTTTTCCTTTGAAAACGGTAATGCTGGGGACCCATTGAAATCCCACTCTGGGAAACACGAGGAGGGGAAGAAAATAAAACCCCTCAAGGGTCCCCTCTCTGGGCCAAGAGTTTCCCTTGTGACACATGTGAAAAACACACCAGGAAAATACCAGGGGTCACATACGAGCATGCGTGTGCCTGCGTGTGTGTACACATATAAACATATCATTATTGAAAAGTAACAACAGAAGAAGAAATTTTAGCAAACCCACTCACTATTCCTCTATCAACGTAAACGCTATTTTTTGCACTTGTGCGTTCCACTCCCACTTTTGCCAAATACGTACATTTTATATGTTAGATCATAGAACACATACGGTTTCACTTGCTGACACAGGAATTCTTACTGAGGGTTGCTTCTTTCTTTGCACCTCCCCCCAGAGCACATAGAGAATCCATATTTCTATTCTAGCAATGATGGCTTACCCTGTAATTAATGTTTATCACTCGCTCTTATCGCTAGAGGGGAGGGAACAGGACCCGTTTATCTTGTTCCCCTTGGCAACCAGCACGGTGTGCCTGGTACGCAGCTGGCACTTGATAATTCCCCTTTGAGGGAGTGACTACAAGTGCAATGCAATCTGAGCAAACTAGTCTACACTGAGGGGATTCTTGCTCCGGGGGATGTGAGTTTGCCCGGAGTCCGGAGTCCATGGGATCCTAGACACTTGGTACGTGGGGTTAGAGAGGGCACCCTGAAATTTTTAAAAAGCACCCCGCAGAGTGAGCTCTCAGTAAGATGTAACCTGAAGGATGCGTAGCAGACACGCGAAGGGACCAGGAAAAATGAGCCGCAGCTTGACGTGATGTGGTCCAGCTCTTTGTCAGAGGTCTTAGGTGGACTGGCCGAGTCCCCGGCCTCGAGGATTGCTGATCGCCAAATGGGATTTGAGAGAACCCAGAGCTCCGGTGGCAGTCGGCTCAAATGAACCACAGTCAGGGAGAAGCCGCCCCGCTGGAGGTCACCGAGGAGCCTCGCTATGACTGTCAACCTGGACCCAAATCTGCACTATGCACTTGACCCAAGTTCAAGGCAAAGAGCCAAGTGAAAGGATAATTGCGTTGCACTGTCAGTGAACTGGTCTGAGAGACATCCTGGAAAGATGGCAGGGTGACGGCATAGCTAAAAAATTTTTTTTTAATTATAGTTGATTGATAATATTCTGTCAACGTATGGCTGCACAGCAAAGTGACCCAGCCATATGTCCATATACATTCTTTATTTTCACATTATCCTCCACCATGTTCCAGCACAAGTGATCGGTTATAGTTCCCTGTGACAGCATGTTTTTTTTTTAATCACACCAAATTTCCTCATAAAGAGCAACGAAGCAGCAAAACTAAAACCCTGTGAACAACCTTCACAATGAAACAGGAAGCTGAACCATCCCATCAACACCAAACTACAGGTGGGTAAGACACTGACGGTCCTTGGAAAGGGAGAATCCCTAAGTAGCATTAAGTGCTCAGGGGCCAGCGTGATGGAACGGTTTGAGGGGAGCGGACAAAACCAGAAGCGGTCCATTTAGTCCGGCAGTGGGTGAATATGACAGGTGCATGTCGGCCCAGTCCAGTCCCCACGAACCCCCCAAACAGTCCAGCCAGGGCCCCCTGCACACATAGAGTTCCACACGGAGGGGAAACTGTGTAGCCAAAAAAAGACAGTTCATCGACAACAGAGACCAGGAGAGAGAAAGTCCAGACAAAGATAATAAAGAGGAGCAGAGCCAGGAAATCTCAGAAAGCAGGTCACACACACACACACACAGGCATGTGTGGAGCAAAATCAAAAACAACAGGGAGCTCTGTGAAGATGAAAAGCTACCGTTTCCTTCCAAAAGTTAAGAACAACCAATGTTTCCTAAAAATGAACAACCGAAAAATAAAGCCAGAATCCATATAAAGTTCTTCAGGGAAAAAAAAAAAAGCAGATTTAGGATAACAGTACCACAGACATTGAAACATACCAGAAAAAAGTTCACAGAAAAGATCATGGTCATAGCTTTCTCTTTCAAAATGGACTAAAAGATATTAAGAAAATGATATAACTGAATAGACATTCCGTCAAGGAAAACATAAAAATGGCCAATACGCCTGTAAAAATATGCTCAACTTGGACATGACTTCTAAGAGCTTGACTTTTAAAGGCTTTAGCCAGTGGGAAAACGCAAATCGAGATCTCAGTGAAAAATCACTTCGCAGCCCCTAGGGTGACTGTATAAAAAAGACATAATAATAAGGGTTCACAAGGATTTGGAGAAGTTGGCAGCTTCATACACTGCTGGTGCTGTCGTAAAATAGGGTAGCTGCTTGGGAAAACAGCTCAGCAGTTCCTCAAAAAGTCAAACGTGAGTTCCCATATGACCCAGCATTTCTGCTTTTTAGGGGTTTACCTAAGAGAATTGAAAACACACGCAGAATTTGCACGTGAATATTCCCAGCAGCGTTGCTGATAAGAGTACAAAGCGGAGACAATCTCAATGAGAATCAGCTGATGAAGAGAAAAGCACGTTGGGGCCTATTCATACAATGGGATATTATCAGCCTTAAAAAGGAATGAAGTGTGGAGTTCCCTTTGTGGCTCAGTGATTAACCAATCCGACTACGAACCATGAGGTTGTGGGTTTGATCCCTGGCCTCGCTCAGTGGCTTAAGGATCTGGCGTTGCCGTGAGCTGTGGTGTAGGTCGCAGACGCGGCTCGGATCCCGCGTGGCTGTGGCTGTGGCGAAGGCCGGTGGCTACAGCTCCTGTTAGACCCCTAGCCTGGGAACCTCCATATGCCGTGACTACGGCTCTACATAATGGCAAAAAGACAAAAAAAAAAAAAAAAGGAATGAAGTGGGAGCTTCCACTGTGGTTCAGCAAGAACAGATCTGACTAGTATCCATGAGGACGCAGGTTCGATCCCTGGCCTCTCTCAGTGGTTTAAGGCTCCAACGTTACCGTGAGCTGTGGTGTAGGTCACAGATGACGCTTAGACCTGGCATTGCTGTGACTGCGGTGTAGGCTGGAAGCTGCAGCTTGGATTCGACCCCTAGCCTGGGAACTTGCATATACAGTGAGTGCAGCCCTAAAATAGACCAAAAAAAAAAAAAAAAAGGAATGAAGTTTTGACACATGCTACAATATGGAGGAACATATGCTAAGTGAAAAAGCCAGACATGGAAGACAACATGTTGAATCCTTCATTATATGAACTACCCAGAAGATGCAAATCTGTAAAGACAGAAAGTAGTTTTGCGGTCGCCTCAGGAGCTGGGAGAAATGGAAAAGGGTTTGAGGCCCCCACGCCCTCCGCAGGAGTTCCCTGAGTTCCAAAGGACAGATTCCAGCAGTTGCTGCTTAGGAAGTACGTAAATAGTTTACAGAATTCCTGTTTATCCTTCACCCAAGTTACCCAAATGTTACCAGTTTACACGTTGTCACTCTCCGACTATGTCTGTTTGTCTCCATAGATATTAAAAGCTATTCATTAAAACATAATTTATAATGGAAAAAAACAAGAAGATTCCAAATGACAAGCATTAGGAAAAGGGTTCCTTAAATTACAGAATATTCACTATGTGGAATTTTAATCAGGAACTAAAATGTTTAAAGTGATTTTTGTGATGTTTAGGCTAATCAGATAATGCTAAGTCAAAAGGAAGTTATTAAAAATTTAAATGATCATTATAAAGATTATACTATAACACTTATTAAATACTGCCCAGTGAAAACTCAGGATACAAAAGTGACAATATGTAAATAGATTATCACATGAAAAAGGACAAGAAAGATGCAAAAATAAACATAGTTTTATAAATTTGATTAAAATTATGGATAAAATCTATTTTTGACACAATATGCCTATTTATGGACTGTTTTTTAAAGACCTTATGGACAGCTACTGGAAGGTAAGCAAGAGAAAAAATGTTGAATTTCGGAAATTATTCATAAGATTGTAGAGTAAAAGCTATAACTTAAATTACAACCCCCAAACTCTTATGTTTCATGAAAGAAAGAATAAAAGAGGTCGTTTTTACTAAGGAGAAAATAAATAGGACTCAAAACAGAGAACAGATTGTTTCAATTGAGATTTCCAAAAAAATCAAACTCACACAGATTTCTGATGTTTCGCAGACAGAATTCTGTTACATATGTTTAATTTTTTTTTTTCTATGTTACACGATGTACCTGGGTTGAGTCTAACCTGAAATTTCAATGAGTATCTGGGTATGCAGATATGGGGCAATCTAACTGAGCAAAGACCTAGAAATGAATGAAACAGGGTTTTTGTTTTTTTTTTAAGCAGCTAGAATTTCTGGTAATTAAAATCTAAAAGAAAAATAAGATGAGAATCTCTTAGCAGAGAGCATACCATGTACACGACTTTGAAAAGCGTAATTGTCTTTTCCACAGAAAGAGAAACACTTCTGAAAATAAAATTCTTAAAGAGCCCCTGAAATCTGCTGCCAAGATGATGTGAGGTTTAAAAAGGTCTGTTCTGGAGATTTCAAGGATGAGGTTTGTATTAATCACGCAAGAGGAAATAATTAAATATCAAATGCACGGTATTTGGAGTTCCCCCTGTGGCGCAGGGGGTTAAGAATCTGACTGCAGTGGCTTGGGTCACTGGTGAGGCAAGGGTTGGATCCACAGCCAGGCACAGTGGGTTAAAGGATCCGGCTTTACAGCACTTGGGGCGTAGGCTGCCGCTACAGCTCGGATTCAGTCCTTGGCCTGGGAATTTCCAGATGCTGCGGGTGTGGCCAAAAAAAAAAAAAGGTAAATACATCATGGCTGAAAGTATAGACAGTGTGGGTAACAGAACAGGTGTGAAAAATAATAGAGGAGAATCGAAAGCGTGCAAGCAAAAATTTTAGACTATTCTCAGTAATTTTATCGGCAATAGCAGTGTTATTCTGAGGCTGTCATATATGTAATAATGGGCAGAAGCGAATAAATACTGTGGAATATTCCAGTTCCGCCATCCCTTGAGAATCAGGGTTGTTGTGTTCAAGGAGATAGAATGATAGCAGATAGGGGGACGTGAAAAAACTGAAGTCCTGAATTGAACTGCAAATCAGTGTGGATCCATGAGATACTTTTTCTCTAGCAATCGATGTATCTGTGTAGCTATTTATCTATCCCGAGAAGTCTAGAAGCAAACCCCTAGTCCAGCGGCAGTGAACATTTCCAGGACCCAGACTGAGAGAAATCAAGGCTTCCGGCAGAAATATTTGAATCCTGGAACAGCCTTGGCCTGGACTACCTTGTCATATCAAATATGAATAAATTAATCAAAAAGCACAAGAGTCATGTCAGAAGGACTCAGAGACCAACGCTGAAGAGGCACCATGGGAGTTCCCTTTGTGGCTCAGTGGTTAACGAATCCGACTAAGAACCATGAGGTTGTGGGTTTGATCCCTGGCCTCACTCAGTTGGTGAAGGATCCGGCGTTGCCGTGAGCTGTGGTATAGGTTGCAGACGCGGCTCGGATCCCGCGTGGCTGTGGCTGTGGCGAAGGCCGGCGGCTACAGCTCCTGTTAGACCCCTAGCCTGGGAACCTCCATATGCCGCGGGTGTGGCTCTAGGTAAAAAGGCAAAAGACAACAACAACAACAAAAAAAAAGAGGCACCATGAGCCAGAGAAAGGACAGCCTGGGAATCAAAACAGATAATAAATGCTACCGAATGAAATCACGACATGTTTTTAAATCCGTGGGTTCATTAGGACGTCATCAAAATCTCATTGGTCACCTTCAGAAGGTGATAAGGAATTACTCTGACCAGCCACTGTGTATAGCAAACCCCTTCCACGGCTTTAGCAGAGTGAAATGATGATTTGTGTTTATGCTTGTGGATGCTGTATTTTTGCCCTTCAACAGGGCCCGGTGGAAATGCTGCATGATGCTCGGGATCTCGTCCGGTGGCTGGAATAATCTGGAAGCTACAGACACGCCTCTGGGCCCAGATGGAAATGTCTCTGAGGCTGGGCCAGTCGGGGTGGTCCCAGAGAGCCTTAACACGGTGGCCTCAGGGTAGCTGCATTGCTTCAAAGACAGCTCAGCTTCCGAGAGGAAGCAAGGCAGAAACTGCACGATCTTCTGTGACCCAGGCCCGGAGTTCACACCTTTTCTAGGACTCTGTCGTGGAAGCGGTTACACGCCTTCCCAGATTCGGTAGGAGGGGACCCGGACCCCACCTCTTCACCCCAGAGTTGCCCAAGAATCTGCAGCCATGGTTTTGTTCTTTTGTCTTTTTTTTTTTTTTGCCTTATCTACGACCGCACCTGCAGCATATGGAGGTTCCCAGGCTAGGGGTCACATCGGAGCTGTAGCCGCCGGCCTTCGCCACAGCCACAGCCACGCGGGATCCGAGCCGCATCTGCAACCTACACCACAGCTCACGGCAACGCCGGATCCTTAACCCACTGAGCGAGGCCAGGGATCAAACCCACAACCTCATGGTTCTTAGTTGGATTCGTTAACCACTGAGCCAGGATGGGAACTCCTGCAGCCCTGTTTTCAAACGGTCCCAGGAATTAATTCCTTTTCTTGAATACTGGCCATCAAAGCAAAGAAAATGAAGCTTTTTTTCTACACGAACGGGGCCACTGAGAAAGCCAATACAACACGAAGGGAACCAACACTTTACACAAACATCCAACCAATAACTGGGAAATAAAGGATGAAATGAGAATAGCACCAACTCACAGAGCCCGGCGCGGGAATGGATCTACAGCCATCGAGCAGCAGCAGCTGGTAAGGGGTAACCTGACCCAAAGGGAGGCTGACCAGCGACAACGCGTCTCCTGGTGCAAGTGCAGAAGAGACTGCGCGAGAGTCAGACCCAGCCTCTGGGTCCAGCCACCACGTGGGGGGGACAGGACTGCGGACGGCTGAACTGCCCGTGAATCTGCAGTCGGGGAGATGCAGACCGCAGATGCTCTGTCGGCTGGTCCACCGCTCAACTGAAAAGGAAAGAAGGGATGGAGAGGAGCCTACAGATGAAAGTAAGCTCCAAAGAAATTAAATATAAAAATACGAGGGGAGGTGCGCAGACTGAACTGCGGCGTGTCTACGCATGCGCATTTGGTTGACGAACCTCTGAAGGGCCAAGGAAGTGATCCTGGTAAAAATCAGCGGTGACTCCCCAGGGAAGGGAAAGAATTGAACTTGGAACAGGGCCATGGAGAGGTGTCTGGGAAGCTGGCATTTTTGGTCACACGGGTGTGCACCTTACGATGACTCATTAAAGCTCTGAGTTTATTACTTTTTTACGGGTTTGATTTTATAATAAAAAAAGTGAAAACACAGGGCAGTCAGAGGAAGACAGAGTGATTTTGCTGGTGGTGGTGGAAGCAGCCAACATTTTTGGCACTTTTTTTTTTTAATTATTTTTTTTGGCTGCACCCCCAGCGTGTGGAAGTTCCCAGGCCAGGGATTTGAGCCACGGCAGTGACAACGCCAGATCCTTAACCACCAGGCCACCAGGGAACTCCTGTTGCCCACTTTTAATGAGATCCTGGATTACCTAATCAAACCCACACTTTTATCACTGCTATTATCCTCATTTTGCATGTGAAACTGAGGGTTTACGAAAGTTAAGAAACCTGAATGAGGTCTTAAGTGGTCAGCCTGAAATTTGCTGATGACCTGAAAAATGAATATTCCCACAAATAAAATTAAGGGAAGAACAAGGCCCTTCCCAGGCTCTTTCTCTCTTTTTTTTTTTTTTTTGTCTTTTATGTTTTTTTTAGGGCCGCACCCAGGCTAGGGGTCGAACTGGAGCCACAGCTGCCAGCCTTCACCACAGGCACAGCCATGCAGGATCCGAGTCGCGTCTGTGACCTACACCGCAGCTCACGGCAACACCGGATCCCTAACCCACTGAGCGAGGCCAGGGATCGAACCCACATGCTTGTGGATACTAGTCAGATTTGTTTCCTCTGTGCCACAACAGAAACTCCCCAAAAAGGAAGGAGTTTTAAATCAAATACTTTAGATAATAATTTATATAAAGAAAATAAGTCGCTAGGTTTAAAAATAAATTTTGGCTATCAAGTGAGGTCATACCTTTTGTTTATTTTCAAAGTTTTACAATCTTTTGTAAAACTTTTGTACATAAGAGATTATAGAAAGGTTGAGACTTTTAAAAACAGGCATTGGGTCCCGACTTAGTCTAAATCCTGGAAATTCAGGGCCTGCCATAGGGTTCTTATACTTTGTAAGAGAGAAATTCATCCTGATGAAATACATGAAAAACTCTCAGGACCATATCCAAATCAAGACAGAGAAAGCAAGCTTTGAAAATATATCCATTTTCTCAAGCAGCTTAATTTTAAATCAGTGATCCATATTGATGTATAATAATAATAATTAAATTTTAAAAGAATGAAATGAATATTTACTAAGTGAATGAATAAAACTTGGCTCCACAGAGTTCCCATTGTGGCACAGTGGAAACAAATTCGACTAGGGACCACGGAGGTTGCAGGTTCGATCCCTGGCCTTGCTCAGTGGGTTAAGGATCTGGGGTTGCCGTGGGCTATGGTGTAGATCGCAGACTTGGCTCCGATTCGGCCCCTTGCCTGGGAACCTCCATATGCCGCAGGTGCAGCCCTAAAAAGCAAAACAAAACAAAACAAAACAAAACAAAACAAAAAAACTTGGCGGCACATTGTAATTACTGGGGATTCCTGGATGCCTCCCCAGAGCCACTGATGCGATCATTCTAGGGTGTGGTTTCCACACCAGCTTTTAAAAAAAATCTTTTTAATTTTTTAAAACTTTATTTTTTTATTTACTGAAATACAGTTGATTTACAATATACAGCAAAGTGATTCAATAATACGTATATATATGTGTAAATGTATAGTTTCAGATTCTTTTCCATTATAGGTTATTACATGATATTTAATATAGTTCCTGTGCTATAGAGTAGGTTCTTATTGTTTATCTATTTTATATATAGGATTGTGTATCTGTTCATTTCCAATTAGGATTTATCCCTCACCCATTTGTCTGTTTTCTATGTCTCTGAGTCTGTTTCTGTTTTGTAAAGAAGCTCATTTGTATCATTTTTTTTTTTTTTCTTTTTACAGCCAGACCTGTGGCATATGAAGTTCCCCGGCTAGGAGTTGAATTGGAGCTGCAGCTGAGGCCTACACCACAGCCACAGCAACACTGGATCCAAGCCACATTTGTGACCTATGCTACACCTTGTGGCAATGCGGCACCCTTAACCCACTGAGCTACAGAGGGAACTCCCTGTATCATCTTTTTAGATTCCACATATAAGTGATAGCATTTATTTGTCTCTGACTTCATGCAATATCATAATCTCTGGGTCCATCCGTGTTGCTACAAATGGCATTTCATTCTTTTTTATGGCTGAGTAATATTCTAATATATGTATAAACACATACACACATACCACATTTTCTTTATCTACTCATTTGTCAATGGACATTTAGTTTGCTTCCACGTCTTGGCTGTTGTAAATAGTGCTGCTATGAACACTGAGGTGCATGGATATTTTCACCCTAGTGTTTTCTCTGGATATATGCCCAGGAGTGGGACTTCAGGATCACAGGGTAATTCTGTTTCTAGGTTTTCCAGAACCTCCATACTGTTTTCCACAGTGGCTGCACCAATTTACATTCCTACCAACAGTATAGGAGGGCTCCCTTTTCTCCACACCCTCTCCAGCATTTATTATTTGTAGACTTTTTGCAGATGGCCATTCTGATTGGTCTGAGGTGATACCTCATTGCGGTTTTAATCGGCATTTCTCTAATAATTAGCGAGGTTAAACATCTTTTCACGTGCCTGTTGAGGCCACACCTTTTCAAGAAAAACTGTAAGATGTCTTCTTGTTGCTCCAAATCACTTTGAAAACTACAAAGCGAGCGGTTTTATCTTCTGAATGCACGAAACCTATTAAGCTTTTTGTGTTCCTTACCAAGGAAATTCAGATGCAGGACCTATTTGACGACCAGACCATGGCTTCCTGAATTTGCAATTAGTGGATTGTCCAGAAGAGGGCACTCGTTCCCCAGGCTGCTCAAAGCAGCCACTTGACTGGGGCGAAGCCGGAACAGCCAAGAACAAGACACAGTCCACCCAGAGGACTGAGAACAAAAGGGTGAATTTTCAAAAAGCAAAATATACACCATATTTAATACTGTGTCTCATAATCTCCACAAATAGCCTAGAACTTGGCTGCATCTTGTCACAGACAGGCTCAGATTTGCATTATAAAAATAAACTGGAAAGCATGTGCTTTTTTTTTTTTAATGGTATTGTTTGCTCAGTGTAATAACTTCCATCCTAGTAATGCCTATTTATTTCACAGCCAATGTTGCCCGACGTGTGTTTTCCTAGAATGAACAGCACTCAGGCCCTGCTGAACTGCAAACCAATAGATGCCAACAAGAATCACACTGCTGGTGGTAAAATGATGGTGGTGAGACCTTCGGCACTGCGCCTGAATCAAGCCCTGTGTTCCCCTGACTTCGTTCTGGTTTGCTCCTGAAAACACAGCCCATCCACACGAATCGCTCGACTCACATAATTATGCTTTGAAAAACTTAGAGCAACGTTCACGGCCTGTTTTTCAGAAAACCATAACTATTCCTCAGCCAACACAAAGAGAAGAGTATTTCCGAGCAAGCAACCCAAAGCAAACACACAGAAATCCAGCCCCCTCGTGTACTTACAGGTCTTTAAACTCCTAATATTGACATTAGTTTCTGAGGTCTACGGTCGGCGTTCTTTTCTCTTGCAAACAAGCGAGGCTTTAATCTCTAAAGAGGCAGGTTTTGCTGCTGCTCCGAAAAGATGGGTTATTTGTCTCCCCAAGGACAAAAGATAAGTGAGCAGTTGGGAAGAACTGAGCTATGGGGAGCCACTGGCAAGAAGTCTCGGTGAGCAAAATAAGCTCCTGTGCATAAGCTATAGGGATGCATTACAGAGTCCAGGGTAAAGACCCAGAACAAGAGACGGACAATCGGAAGATTACAGTGTCAGAGAAGAATTCGGCTACAGCTTTTTCTTACGGTCTGGGTGAAAGTATTACCTTGAACTCCAGTGTGCCTTTCCAAAAGGTATTTTTAGAAGCAATTATGTTAAAAGCTTTGAGCTCCTTGGAGTTTGATCTCTAAGGCTATCTCTTGGCCTAAGACACCTTAAGGTATTGAATTAAGTGAGTTTCCTCTTAAAAAGCAAGAGCTTCCGTATATAAAGAAGCAGCCACACTGGCAGCCCACGAGCCAGAAGGCATCGGAGAAGGCCACACCCGTCTGGGTAGGCGGTGAGCGTTGTCGTTGTGGTTGTCACTGGCAGTCATTTTTCCTCTTGGGGTAAAGTGACCAGAAAAGGGGTCTGTGCAGTCTCGATCAAGGGCTCAGGTGTTCCTGCCACCTCCTCCCAGGAGGGCCCCCACGAGAAGAACCAAATTGCACATAGGAAAGCCCTCAGCAGCCTTCCTCCCCGAGTCCAGCTCGATTTCCTCGCCGAATGAGCCCAGGCACCCCGCTGCCAGCACCTGCAGACCCAAAGCCCATTCAGCCAAAGCTCACCCCTTCCTCTGGTCACATCCTCCATCTGTGCTGCTTTCAACTTCTGTTACTTCCTGCTCATTTTCTAGAGCGGGAGGTTTTATCCTGGCGCCTTGAGGATGGCCAGCTTCAGGGTTTGGCATGCCCTGAAATCCCAAGTGAGAGGTGTGGTTATAAAAATGTGCATTGTCTGTTCACAATAGCCAAGACATGGAAACATACGCATCCTCATCTATTATTGATATTGTATAAGCATTCATTGAGCACCTATTATATTCAAAGTGATATGCCAGAAACTAAAGACACTAATCAAGATAAAGACCCCGTTTATTCTCTTCGGTCCGGAGTGGCTCGTCAGGGAACCAGAGTCAATTCAAATGTATTGTGGAGGAGTTCCCATAGTGGCTCCGTGGATACAAATCTAACCAGCATCCAAGAGGACGCAGGTTCGATCCCTGGCCTCGCTCAGTGGGTTAAGAATCTGGTGTTGCCATGAGCTGTGATGTAGATCACAGATGCGGCTCGGATCCCGCGTGGCTGTGGCTGTGGTGTAGGCTGGCGGCTACAGCTCTGATTCGACCCCTAGCCTGGGAACCTCCATATGCTGCAGGTGCGGCCCTGGAAAAAAAAAAAAAGGACCAAAAAAATGTATTGTGGAGTTCCTGGTGGCCTGGTGGTTAAGAATTCGGCATTGTCACTGCTGTGGCTCAGGTCACTGCTGTGATGTGGGTTTGATCCCTGGCCCGGGAAAGTCCGTATTCCATGGGCTTGGAAAAATAAAATGAAAGAAAAGAAAGGAAGTAAAGTAAAATAAAATAAAATAAAGCAAATAAAATAATAAAATAAAATGTATTTTGTAAGAGCCTGTTCGATAGCGGCTGGCCCTATGCCTTTGGTAACTGAGAGAGGCACTAAGACCTGCTGTCTTAAAACTTCCCCTAGATTCAAAATGCAAACCTGTCCAGGTAAATCACGTCTGCCCTGTGGCTGTACTTACCGAGGGGGCCTGGAGTGCTGAGCACTCGGGACTTTGCCATACAGACATCAGGGGCAGGGACCGGACAAAGGGCTTGGCCGGGAGCGAGGATCCTGGGCTCTCCTGCCTACCACGCCTGGGGAGCCGGGATCCAATTATCCCCCAGCGTCTGGGGCCACCAGGAGCAAAGATACAGAGAAGCAGAGCTGGGCTGATTTCCTCCACGGTGGCTACGTAGCCTGTGTTCTCTCTCGAAGGCCTGTGGCCGGGACCCTAAGTCTCGCAGCCCTGTGGTTCGAGTATCAAGCCCTCTGTGTTAGTCGGGGTTCTCCAGAGAAAGAGAACCAAGAGGACCTGGAAATTTAGAAAGATATTGGAGTTCCCGCCCTGACATAATGGGATCAGGGGCATCTCGGGAGGGCCGGGACCCGGGTTTGATCCTTGGCCCCGCTCAGTAGCTTAAGGATCCTGCGTTACCACGGCTGTAGCGTAGGTTGCAACTGTGACTCGGATACGATCCCTGCCCGAGAACTCCGTACGCCACCAGGTGGCCAAAAAAAGAGAAAAAACATATTTGAGAAGTTGGCTGTCCCGCTGTTGGACACCGGTAAGTCCTAAGAGCAGGCCGGCAGGCTGGCCGTTCAGACAGCAGCTGATGATGCAGTCTTGAGGCCGGGGGACCAGAAAATCAGGCAGAATTTCTCTGCTGCCCCATTGGAGGCACAATTCCATCTTCTTCAGGGGAACTCAGGTTTTCCCTCTCCGAAGGCCTTCAACTGATCGGATGAGGCCCACCCACACTGTGAGGGTGATGGGCTTTTCTCAAAGTCTACTACTTCGACTGCGCATCGCAGCTAAAAAATAGTTTCACACCAACATCTGGACTGGTGTTTGACCAAGCAACTGGGCACCGTTGGCCCTATGGTCTAGCCTAGTTGACACAAAATTAACCATCACACCTTCTGACTCCAACACTCACCGAAGGCTATCAGTCCACAGAGGGAAGGAGAGCCTTTTCCTTTTTTTTTTTGCTTTTTGCTTTTTAGGGCCACATATGCAGCATATGGAGGTTCCCAGGCTAGGGGTCTAACAGGAGCTGTAGCCGCCGGCCTTCGCCACAGCCACAGCCACAGCCACACGGGATCCGAGCTGTGTCTGCGACCCACACCACAGCTCATGGCAACGCCGGATCCTTCACCCACTGAGTGAGGCCAGGGATCGAACCTGCATCCTCATGGATACTAGTCTGGTTTGTTTCTGCTGCGTCACAACAGAAAGGCCCTCTGTTTAAAACCCTAGGAAATCTGAACCTTTTCTTCCAAGCCTTGGTACCTTTGTCACCTCCTCTGCCAGGGTGCTCCCTGACCCCATGCCCTGAGTGTGTGCCCGTCCTCTGTGGAGCCAGTGCCCACTGCCTGCCCCGTGACCCTGTCAGTTCTGGGTTGTAACCCTGTGAGTATTATTCTGACTCCGTCTCTCCTCGGATCCGCAGGGCCTAGCTTTCGCCGCGTATACCACACACCGCAGGCATTCAATCAGGGTTTTTTTTGGTGATGGTTTTCTTGCTTCTGAAATTCCAACCGAGCCTCCAAAACCAGTGGAGGAAGGAATTTAAGTTCCCTGCCCAACCTTGGTGCCCGGACAGCCTAGCATCTGAGCCGACAGAAGCCTGCGTACTCTTGTGAAACCTAACAACTGGGCAGTGAACATACCCAGGCCCCCGCCAGGCCCTGAGAATGCACACAGCGTTTCTATGGAACTGCTCACAGGAGCTCCTGTTTGTCTTACTCACCATCAGATAGCAGCCCTGAGTCACTTCCTCCGGAGTGCGGGTTCAAACTAAGGATCTTGACGTAGATGTTTCCAGACTCAGTTCTCTGGGCTTGACGACTGTTCATTCCTTCCTTTGCCCTGAATTCATTTCTTGGGTGCTGACTGTACCGGGAACGTAATCCCAGTCCTCACAGATGTGTGGCCTGGGTCTCAAGAAATGCCAGGAGTTCCCGTTGTGGCTCAGTGGGTTAAGAACCTGACGTAGTGTCTGTGAAGATGTGGGTTTGATCCCTGGCCTCGCTCAGTGGGTTAAGGATCCCGGCACTGCTGCAAGCTGCTGCATACACCACAGATGTGGCTCAGATCCTGAGTTGCAGTGGCCGTGGTGTAGGCGGCAGCTGCAGCTCTGATTCCACCCAAACCTCATCTTCATGGATACTGGTCAGGCTCCTTACCACTGAGCCACAGCGGGAACTCCCTGGAGAGCAGTTTTGACATGATGGCAAACTCTCCGTGGTGGGTGCTGGTTAATGTTTAACAACAGCTCTTCCCAAGGTGTCGTGTGTGTATATAAACTTATCACACATTTTCTGGATTTCGAGGATGTGTGTAACATACCATTTACAAATAATAATTAAAAATACGATTTTTTTTGTCTTTTTGCCTTATCTAGAGCCGCACCCGCAGCATGTGGAGGTTCCCAGGCTAGGAGTCTAACAGGAGCTGTAGCCGCCGGCCTTCGCCACAGCCACAGCCACGCGGGATCCGAGCCTCGTCTGCAACCTACACCACAGCTCACGGCAACGCCGGATCCTTAATCCACTGAGCGAGGCCAGGGATCGAACCCGCAACCTCATTGTTCCTGGTCGGATTCGTTAACCACTGAGTCACGACGGGAACTCCAAAAAATATGATATTTTTGGTAGTGAATTCCATATCACCACTTGATTCTGGCAGAATGGATTTTGTTGTGCTTTGTAGAACACTTATGCGTGTAGGCAGCTTAGGTTTGCAATCCAACCATGAGCTGATAAACAGAGTGGCAGTTTAATCTGCCAGCTCATTTGCTAATAGATTGATTGTTATAAAATCTGGCATGTGACTCACTGCTAAACTATTTCTCATGCTTACACGGATTATATTCTTTTTTTTTGTCTTTTTGCCTTATCTAGAGCCCCATCCGCAGCATATGGAGGTTCGCAGGCTAGGGGTCGAATAGGAGCTGTAGCTGCCAGCCTTTGCCACAGCCACAGCAACGCGGGATCCGGGCCGCGTCTGTGACCTAACCACAGCTCATGGCAACGCCGGATCCTTAACCCACTGAGTGAGGCCGGGGATCGAACCTGCAACCTCATGGTTCCTAGTCGGATTCATTTCTGCTGCGCTACGACGGGAACTCCCACGGATTATATTCAGTAAGGTAAAGCCTCTGTCAGCCTCAGCATTAGATACAACATACTCTTAAATTTAAGCTTCTTTATCACTCTCTCAATTCTAGACCAGAGATTGACAAACTATGGCTAGTAAGCCAGTGTGGCCGGAAGCCTATTTTATAAATAAAGTTTTATTGGAATACGGCCACATTCATTTGTCTACATAGTATCTGTGGCTTTCGCCGTGCCAGGGCAGAGGTGAGCAACTACAGCAGAAACTGTGGGGACCCCGGAGTCAAAAATATTTACTCTCTGGTCCTTTATGGAAACAGTTTGTCAGCCCTTGCTCTAGCTGATCAGCAAATTATAAATCAAGCATCTTGATTGATCTGTGATATTAGCAGATAAATAACCCCACCGTGACCTGTTTCAAGCTGCCGATGTGAGGTCCCTGAATGCAGAGTTGGGAAGAAGTGCCAAGAGGAAAATGTCACACAGTAAGCCCATCAGGTGAGCACAGCAAGCGTGAATGAGCTCAGGAGTACAGAGCACTTTGGCCTGGGTTCCCTCTTCTTTAAAAACAAAAAACAAAAAACAAAAACAGGGGAGGAAAGGAGGCCTGGCTTACTGCTGGTGAACTTGAGAGATCAGAAACCAGGGCAAGGCTCAACACCCAAGCTCACGGAAAAAAAAAAAAAAATACTGACGGGTCACCAAAATGAAAGTAGATTGTCTATCTAGTCAGAAAGAGAAGCAGTGAATTTCCACTGTCTGTGCCAGGGTGGAGCTCGGGTGTCAGGTGATGCTTGAAAGGGGAGTCTGGTCCCCCTGCACCCTGACCGCCTGGTTCTCAGTGAATGGAGGGAAACCCCGCTGAGAAAGTCCCTGCTTTATTCATAGCTGGGTCCTGCCCTTGGGTCCCCTCACCTATTCCAGTTTGCAAAGTGCCCTCGGCCACTCTGACAAAAAAAAATAAAGGGGGGGGGACAAAACGTTGGCCACATGTTCATTATTCTTACACTGTAGGAGAGGCCCAGCATGAATAAGAAGACAGCCACTGACACCCTAAATGCAGAACTCACTAGCCGGACAGACAGACAGAAGGACAGGCCGGAGGCCAGAACTCCAGAATGACATAAACTGAACCTTCTGTGCCACGCTGCCCCTGCACCCTCCGAGACACCCTACCAGGCTGAAGTCCCAGAGAGCATCTCTCCCTGGCTGCGGTGACCAGGGCCGTCTGTCCTCTTGGAGGTTGATGTGTCCACGTGTCCTTCGCAGGAACCAGGAAGCCTGGTGGGGCACATGCACTGACCCAAGCTGAGCTGGCAGCTTCATCCACTCAGGGCCTGGACACGTGACTTAGTGAAGCAGACTCAGGCCACGACCATGGTGGCAGCAGACGGGTGTCCAGAGTGTTGACTGCGCAAATCTTCACAGCCAGGTTCTAGGCTGCGATTCTGGCCGAGCTCTGCCTTGGGGCGCCTGTGTTCCTACAGTTTCATTCCTCTCCACTGCTCTTACGAGTTACCCGATGTCCATTTCAGCACATTTTTTTCTAACTGAATCAACAGGTGTCAGTGTCCATTTCTCACATCTAAGACCCCTAGTGGAGGAGTTCCCTGGTGGCTGCCGCAGTTTGAAGACCCAGAGTTGTCCCTCCTGTGGCTCTGGCTGCTGCTGTGGTGTGCCTTCAGCCCCTGGCCCTGGAACTTCTGCATGGTGTGGGCATGGCCAAGAAACAAAACCAACCCATCAACCAACACAAAAACAGCAGGTTCAACCAATGCTTCAGAGAGAGGAAGATTTCAGGGAAAGGAAACTACCTACCTAAAAAGCAATCACCGGGAGTTCCCGTTTTGGCTCAGCGGTAATGAACCCATCCATGAGGACACAGGTTCAATCCCTGGCCTCGCTCAGGTGGTTAAGGATCCGGTGTTGCTGTGAGCTGTGGTGCAGGCCGGCAGCTGTAGCTCTCATTCCACCCCTAGCCTGGGAATTTCCATATGCCCAGTGTGGGGCCCTAAAAAAGAAAAAACAAAAGAAGGAAAGAAAGAAAGAAAAAGGAAAAAAATCAATCACCATAACTCGCTCTAAAGATGATAAAATCGGGAGCTTCAAAGCCTCATTTGCATTTCGTGACAAATACACATCCAAGACCTCTATGCATTGAAGAAATGGCCCAAGCCTTTGACCCAGAATTCCCCGTTCTAGAATTTTATCTCCAGAAACACTCCCAGGAAGGTGACGCTAGCTTCAGCTACACAAGCGTGGTGGCCGTTCCATTTCCCGAGGCCCGTTGGAGGAAATAGGTTGGGGAAGAGGGTGGGCAGGGAAGGTAATATTTAGGAAATGTCAGCTTCGCAAAGCCCGAAATAGCTGAAGGAGGTCCTGAGCTGGTACTCGGATGAGTGTGAGAGGCTGATAGTTAGAGATAATTCGAGTGAAGGAATAAGTAACGGAAGTCATCCGTAAGCAGACGGTGTTCAAGTCATGAACGAACACACTTAAGAAAAAGAAACTGAGGAGTTCCCACTGTGGCACGGGAGGCTGAGGACCTGGAGGCACAGGTTTGATCCCCAGCGTGGTGCGGTGGGTTAAGGATCCAGCTCTTGCTGAGGCTGTGGTGCAGGTTGCGCCTGCAGCTTAGATTCCATCTCCGCCCAAGAACGCCCATAGGCCACGGGTGCATCCATAAAAAAGAAGAGAAAAGAAAAGCAAATGACATCCGGAGTCTGTTGCACCTTCCGGGACTGGCTGTATTAGACGACGCTGGATCTGACAGCACACGAGTCATCCGTGACCTAGATGACAGGTGTTTCAGGGGGAGGGTCGGAGCCAGAATCCAGACCAGAAGGCGCGGAAACAGGAACGGTAGGTGATGAAGCAGAGGTCGCTTTGTGTTTGCAGACAGTTTGCTGGAGGAGCTCTGCTCTGGGACAGAAGAGAGAAAGGAGGGAGAAGCCGAGGGCTGTAGAGTGAAGAGAAAGAGCATTTTTCTTTAGTGATGGGCGGTACCAGCCCGTGTTTGCATGTCAGTGGAAACGATCTAGTAGAGAAGAGATGGTACGAGAGAGACAGACCTGGAAAAAAAAAATGTTCCTCTTCACTCAACAAGTTTTTGGTGCTCATACGTGGCAGGTGCTGTTCTGGGTGCAGGTCACAGAGCACGGAGTGACCCAAACAAGGTTGTCACTCCCGTGAGCTTCCATTTTGGACTGAGTTCAGTCAAAGGAGTGGCTTTTTTTTTCAGGTTTTTGTTTGTTTTTACTAAATTGTGGATTTTTATACAGCACATACATACAAATACGCCAACACATATGCAAATACAGAGGAAGCATCTTTTAAAATTTATTTTTTATATTAAGGTTGATTTAAGAAAAATTTTTGGCCACGCCCACAGCATGCGGAAGCTCCCGGGCCAGGGATCGAACCTGCACCCCTGCAGTGATCCGGGCCACCGTCGTGACGACACCGGATCCTTAACCCACCACGCCGTGCGAGAGCTCCCAAAGGGACGGCTTTCGGTGGGTGTGAGACAGCTGTGGACGTGGGTGCATCCGTAGGGCAGAGGGTGGGAGCTGAGCTTCCATCTGACGGCCGAGGGTGAGGCAGGTCCTGAGTTCATCTTAAAGGGGGTGGGCTGAGGTTCCGTGGGGGCTGGGAGGAGCGAGGAGGAGTCTGCCGTCACTGCCCGGGGAAAGTAATGCAACCAAACCACAGGCTAGCCAAGTAGTGCCCACGCGTCATGACTTTACAGTGAAACCAGTCAGGCTGATGGATGGCGTGGCTGTTTTTCCTGCCGGGGCAGCCACGCGAGGGCAGGCAGGTAGAAAGTCAGTATCTGAGTCGGTCAGGGCTGGGGTTTTGCCCCCAGAGTACAGCTTCAAGAAGGATCAGCGGAGTGGAAGGGGTCCCCCAGGGAGAGGCCTGAATGCTGAAACTTGTCATCTAGGCAGGAGAGGAGGCAGGTGACGAGACAGGCAGATGAGATAAAGGAAGGGAAAGTGAGGGTCGATGAAACTGAACTCTTGGGGTGGGGTCCCAGGGCCTCTCTTGTAGGAAAGCCCGCAAGATGGGGATGTTTGAGACTGACATTTTATTTTATTTTATTTTGCCTTTTTTGTCATTTTAGGGCCGCACCCGCGGCATCTGGAGGTTCCCAGGCTAGGGGTCTAACAGGAGCTGTAGCCGCCGGCCTTCGCCACAGCCACAGCCACGCGGGATCCGAGCCGCGTCTACGACCTACACCACAGCTCACGGCAACGCCGGATCCTTAACCCGCTGAGCAAGACCAGGGATCGAACCCGCAACCTCATGGTTCCTAGTTGGATTCGTTAACCACTGTGCCATTTAGAGGTGGTGGGTGCTTCTTACAACAGGGCTGGATGTTGTGGAGTGGGGCCAGGATGAGGTTGAAGGGTAAACCCCGAGAGACATGGTCATGCCCTGGAAACTGTGACCGTGACCTTATCCTGGATTATCCATCAGAGTGGGCCCTACATCCGAGAAGTGCTTTTTTATTTTTATTTTTTCCTTTGGCTGTGTCTGCAGCCTGGCAAAGTTCATGGGCCAGGGATCGAACCCATGCCACAAGAGAGTCACAGCAGTGACAGGCTGGATCCTTAATCTCCTGAGCCATCAGGGAACTCCCATCCAGGAAGTGTCTTTTTTTTTTTTGCTTTTTTTTAGGGCTGCACCCGTGGCATATGAAGGTTCCCAGGCTAGGGGTCAAATCAGAGTTGTAGAGGCCAGCCTGCACCACAGCCACAGCAATGCGGGATCCGAGCCACATCTGTGACCTACACCACAGCTCACGGCAACGCCAGATCCTTAACCCACTCTGTGAAGCCAGAGATCGAACCTACAACCTCATGGTTCCTAGTCAGATTCATAAGCCACTGAGCCGCGACGGGAACTCCTCCATTCTATTCCATCCTATTCTGGCCACACCCGTGGCATGTAGAAATTCCTGGCCCAGGGACTGAACCCACGCCACAGCAGTGACACACCAGCTCTTGAACTGCTTGGTCACCAGGGAATTCCCAAAGCTGCGGTTTTAAAAGAAAACAAAAAGAGCAATCATTCGGAAATGGCAATGGGAGAGGGCCCTGAAGGAGGCAGGGTCCTGGGGGTAAAGTCTGGGTTCAGACAACACGAAGCTTGCGCGGGTGCTGTGGGAAGGGGCTGGGGGTGTGCGATCCGCCAATCACGGCAGAGCCCAGCGGCCGTGGGAGGGGGCAGGGGGTCCATTTAGGGGACAAGATGGGGACAGCTGCCTGGAGGCTTGGGCTCCTCTCCGGTCCCAGTGGGTAGGCTGGCGAGGCCCTCAGCGTGGAGTCCTGGGTCTTGAGGGTCCAGGGCCCTGCTTCTGGACGCTGACCTTGACCGTGGGCCTTGGGGGACCATTCAGCACGCAGCTGGCTCTATAGCTTCCAACAGTCATTTCCCAAGGGTGGGGCTGAAGTGTTTGGGCTTGTTTGCCTAGATTAATGTCCAGATAACATCTCAAGATGTCTAACAACATGAGTTCTGTTGAATAAATTATGATACATGCACACAAAGGAAAGTGCCGTGACCATTACAACCTATGTGATTGAAGAACATGGGAACATACTCACAGTAAATAACACAGTGCAGAACTCGGGTTACAAAGCATACAGTATAGCCCCCGTTTGGCAAAACAAACAAAAGTTAATCCACAGGCAGATGCAGGCCTGGGAACAGACTAGGCGCAAAACTAGGAACAAGAGTCCTCTGTGGATAGAAGTGTGAGAATCTTAATTTTCTTCCTACTCTACAGTATTTTGCAAAAGGACAAAGAATGTGCATCACTTTTGTGATCCGAGGAAAAAAGGAAGACTCACGGATGCTGACAGCAAACTTCCATTTACCAAAGGGAGCGGTAAATTAGGAGCTTGGGTAACACAGCCGCCCTACCATGTCTAAAATAGACAACTAACAAGGACCTATTGCAGCGTGCGGGGAACTCGATATTCTGTAATAACCTACATTGAAAAAGAATCTGAAATAGGATGGGCATATTTGTAGGTCTACCTGAATCACTTTGCCATGCACCTGAAACTAACACAACATAATAAATCAATTATACATTTTTAGAAAAAAAGGAAGGAAGGGAGAGAAAGAAAGAAAGAAGAAAGAAAAAGAAAGAGAGAGAGAGAAAGAAAGAAGGAAAGACGGAGTTCCCTTCATGGCTCAGCAGTAAATGAAACCGAACTAGTATCAATGAGGATGCAGGTTCGATCCCTGGCCTCGCTCAGTGGGTTAAGGATCTGGTGTGCCGTGAGCTGTGGTGTAGGTCGTAGAAGCAGCTCGGATCCCATGTTGCTGTGGCTGTAGCGTAGGCTGGCAGCTGTAGCTCCAGTTCGACCCCCAGCCCGGGAACTTCCATATGCCACAGGTGTGGCCCTAAAATGCAAAAAAATAAATAAAAAATAAAAAAGGAAGGAAGGAAAAAAGATAGAAAATTAGTCGTAACTAATAGACTAAAGACACATTTCTTTAATGGTCACGCCCATGGCCTATGGATATTCCTGGACCAGGGATTGAATCCGAGCCCCAGCTGTGACCTATATCACAGCTGCAGCAATATCACATCTTTAACCCACCGTGTTGGGCTGGGGATTGAACGCTCAGCTCCGCAGTGACCTGTGCTGCAGCAGTCTGGTTCTTAACCCACCGCACTACAGCAGGAACTCCTGGTGCCAAAAATTTTTTCTTTCTCTGAGAAGAAAATTTAAAGAAATGTTCACGGTTCCTTCTGCTCCGATGGACGCGAGACTTACCCTCACACCTCCAGCCCTTCCCACCCACCCGGATACTCCTTCTTCCTCCATAAAGGAGGTGCTCTTGAACTTGATCCTGAGCTAGCCCTGCAACACTGGGTCAAGGGACCTGGGGCTGGAATGACCGCAGCGTTGCGATCTGTGGGCCTTTTTTACAACGTCCTGGGTGGGTGGCCTCCTGGACACGGCCTGTTCCCAACTGGACGTGATGTCACCCACCATATGTGCAGCCGGTTTTTCCTTTTCTTTGAAGACCTGCCTGCCCTCATCTGGTACCTTCCAAGGGAATCTGGGACCCTCAGTCTTTAACCCTCTGCCGGTAACCCTGGTTGCTTCCGGTTGGGGCAGTGACCCTCCCAGGGCCTTCCCCTCCCCCGGCTCCTCTCCAGCCTTCCCCCTCCGCCCCGTCCTTGCACTTGGGATCAAAGCCGCAGCTGCAGTGGCCCTTTAACCTACAGCGCCAGGCTGAGGATTGAATTCGTGCCTGCACAGTCACCCAAGCCGCTGCAGCGGGATTCTTCTTTTTTTTTTTTCTTTTCTTTTCTTTTTTTTTTTGCTTTTTAGGGCCACACCTGCAGCATATGGAAGTTCCCAGGCTAGGGGTTGAATCGGAGCTACAGCTGCCGGCCTACACCACAGCCACAGCAATGCAGGATCCGAGCTGCGTCTGCAACCTACACCACAGCTCACGGCAACGCCAGATCCTTAACCCACTGAGCGAGGCCAGGGATCGAACCCGCAACCTCATGGTTCCTAGTCAGATTCGTTAAACACTGAGCCACGACGGGAACTCCTCCAGGGTTCCCATTGAGGCCTCTTGGAGGGATACTGATTTCAGAGTTTTGGTTTCTGGAACTGTGGAAGAGGGAATTCCTGTTGTTTTTAAGCCCCCGATACGTGGCAGTTTGCTGTGCACAGTCATCTGACTGCCGCAGCCACAGCAAACTGGAGCAGATGAGGAAACGGAGGCACAGACACTACGCCACCCGCCCGGGTCCCCCAGCCGATGAGCGGCATAGGCAGATTTGGACTCTGAATGCCTCTGCCTACTGCTGAGAGGACCCGGCGAGCCAGGGGACGCCAGCACCCTGCTCTTGCACAGAACGTGGGTGGCTTTGCCCCAGAGGCAGCAGGGGGCCCCTCAGTGGCACCTCGGCCCATGTCCCCCACAGCTTAGCCCCCATCGCCTGGCACTGTCTTCCCCACCAGGACCAGAATGTCACCCTGACCACTGGCAGTCATTCCTTGGATGGTTCGGACCCCTGAGCAACCAGCTCTCCGTCCGGCGGAAGCCCCCACGCCCCCGGGAGAGCGGCTGCAGCTCCCTAGCTGCAGCACCTGGAGGTTGCTGGTGGGGTCTGGTCTGGGCGGAAATACCATGAGAATCTGATTTATGTGTGATCCTGGAGAGAAAAAGAGAGCAGATGTCAGAATTTGGCTTTTTTTTTTTTTTTTTTTTTTGACTGCACCCGTGGCATATGAAAGTTCCCAGACGGGGAGGGAACTGGGTCCAATCTCTTGGGATAGAACATGATGGAACACAGCACGAAAAACAGCATGCCTGTATGTGTAGGACCGGCTCACGTTGCTGTACAGCAGAAACTGGCACAACATTGTAAATCAACTGTACTTTAGTGAGAAAGAAAGAAAAAGAAAAAAAAAAAGAAGAGAGAGAGAGAAAGAAAAAAAGAAAGAAAGAAAGAAAGAAAGAGTTATTCCCAGGCCCGTGAATGGACTCTACACCACAGCTGTAACCTACACCACAGCCTCAGAAACACCAGATCTTTAACCCACTGCACTGAGCCAGGGAATCAAACTCGTGCCTCAGCGTCCATATGCCACAGGTGCAGGAAAAAAAAAAAAAAAAAATATATATATATATATATATATGTATATATATATATACTGGGCAACTTTTCATTGCTGAATTCTCTGTTCTGAGAATTAGATGCAAGGAAGTTTTGACTTGGGGCGGGTCCGCCGGAGGTACCATGAGTTGATCAGAGAGAGAGGAGGAAAAAGAAGGCAAGGCGTTCCTTTCCTTTCTCCCTTCCATCTGCCTGACTCCCGGCCTGACTCCCAGTTCTGTTTTCAACAGAACTGCCAGACCGGTCAGGGAAAGGACCACGGCTCCCGCGCTTATCTCCAGAACGTGGTAAATGGTGCAGTAAAGCGAGCGGGCTTTGAAAATGACACCGCGGCAGGAAGAGAGGGGCTGCCGTGGCCCCTGCTGGACTTTGGGCCCAGGTGGACACTGGAAACTGAGACTGTCTTTCAGTTCCCATCTTCTTTCTCTCTATCTCTTTTAATTTTACTATAGTTGATTTATAACATTCTGTCAATTTCTGCTGTACAGCAAAGTGACCCGGTTATACATATACATATATATATATACACACATATATTCTTTTTCTCATATTATCTCCTGTCATCTTCTATCATTAGAGACTGGATATAGTTCCCTGTGCTGTACAGCTGGACCTCACTGCTTATCCATTCTAGATGTAAGAGTTTGCATCTGCCACCTCCCTCTGGGACAAGGGCCACCCGTGCTCACAAACTCCGTGCTCGTGGAAGCTCACACACGTCTCAGACACTGGCAGGGCACCCGGGACCGTTTGTCTGCGGTGATGAACTTGAGCCATGGTGGCAGCTGATGGTCCCTCCCCACTCTCCTCTCAGTCAGTGACCGAAGTCAGATGTTCTGTGGCTGCTTTCTTCAGTGACTTTTGAGATTCTTCATTTTCCTCAGGTCAAGTGAATGTTATCAGTTGTGGGGGAAAATGATAAACAAACACAGACAAATCGCTGTAAGAATGTTCTGGAGACATTGCTCTTGCTGAGGTCAGGGGCGCAGTGCCAAGCCCTTCCACACGCACTGGCTAATGTCATCTTGAAACCCCGTGAGGTGGCGAGCTCCAGGTCCCTCGTTTCGCAGATAAGAAACCTGATTATTGAGAAATTACACAGTTTGCCCAAGGTTACCTTGGCTCCCGACTGCCAAGGCTGGACTGAGACACAGAGACGCCAGAGCGCTTGTTCTTAGCCTCCACGGTCTCCTATTGTGAGAACTCCGACCAGCCAGTCATCCTCTCCAAGCCTGCGTTTCCTCCACCGAGAGTCAAGTAGCAAAATGAAATCATGTCAAACGTGCCACTTGCTGCCAAAGGCTGTGGTCCTGCGAAGGCTGCTTCGCCTCTACCAACCACCAGAGGGCGCACAGCCAACAGTACGATCCGGTTACCGGGGCTTTGGGGGCCAGGACCTGCTGGCCCCCGACCCCTCTCTGACTGTGGCGTGAGAATGGACTGGAGATCTGTTCCCAGGAGTAATCGCTGCACAACCACACAGCTTCTGCATGGCAGAGCCAAGGGTTTTAACCAGTTGGTCTGACTCCTCTGGGCGCGTTTCCATCAGCTGCCCCGCTGCTCCGTTAAGGGACAGGTAAAACCCGAGACCTGGGGTCTCAAGCTTCCAGTTCCAGTTAGCTCTTTGGAAGCCCCTTTCTGTTTCCCGCAAAGCCGGCATGTCAGACTCCACCCTCAAAGCGAATAAAGGTTAAGCAGTGGATGCATGCCACGGCAAGGCTGTTTTCCTCGGTGGATGAGAGCACTCTCAAAGCCACGCTCTCAAACCCCCGGGGGGGCCTCTGGCCGGTCCCCATTTACGTGTGTGAACGTAAAATCGATGGGACTTGGCTGGTAAAGATGGAGACGTGGTTTGTGACAGAAGCACAGCCAGGAACTTGGTGCCCCTGGAAATGGATTTCAAGTCTGCAAATGGCATCTTCTAAGTCACAGAAGCACGGCTGGTCTGCCCACGTCCTTCTCTGACAACCTCAGGCACGGAGCAGTGACAGGAATTGTCCCCGATATGTGGACTCTTCCCTGTGGGTGGAGTAAATGACACCCCTGGCCGGCACAGCCGTGGTCTGCTTTGTCTCCATGCTCGGAGGTAAGCCCTGGAGAGTAGAAATGAGTCTTGGGTGCCCTGGGACCTGGGATAGGCAAAGAAGAGATGGAGACAAGGATTCTTCCTTTAATTTTTTTTTCCTTTTTACAGCTGCACCTGCAGCATATGGAAGTTCTTGGGCTAGGGGTCAAATGGGAGATGCATGTGCGAGCCTACGCCACAGCCACAGCCACGCCAGACCTCAGTCACATCTGTGACATATGCTGCAGTTTGCAGCAACGCCGGATCTTTAACCCACTGAGGCCAGGGATCGAACCTGCATCCTCACAGACAATGGCCGGTTCTTAGCCACAACGGGAACTCCAGTCTTCCTTCTTAATGCTTTGCCAAAGGTTCATGGGTGTGCTTGTGTGCCAAGTAACAAAACTGGCTGTGACAGCCAGACACCACAGCCCCGCTCCAGGTTCTGGAAGCATCTGTGGCAGATCTAGTAACCCAGACAAGTTAGATCCGTTAGCCAGGCTAACCGTGAAATCCTTGGAAAAAGTGCGAAGATGTCTGCCAAAGAGAAGAAAAAAAAGTGATGCTCACTACACTCATTTAGAAGGAAATTTTCTCACTTGGATTCCTATTTTCTCTTCCTGGTGGAAAAGAAAAAAAAATCATTTCAGTCTCCAAAAAGATAATTTAAAAAAAATTAAACTGACTTGATGTATTGAGAAAGTCACACGAATGCAGAGTGCACTGCCCCCTCGAGCTAGGTCAGCCCTACACCCCGAGAGAGAGAGAAATCGGCTGTGAATCCAGCCTCAGCACGCTTGGGGCGAGCAATTAACACTGAGTCAGGTCCAAATACATGTTGGGAGCCGATAGGACTTCAGCGGTTGCGCCCTCTCTGTGAAGAAATATGTACTTATCTTCGCCCTCGGTCACTGACCGCGGCCGCCCACATTTATGAACTTGGAGTCTTGGCAGGCTGAACCAACAGAATCCTGCTTGTGGCTCCTCTGGGTCTCCTGGTGTGGACCGTTCTTCCCACGAAATGCCAGCTCCCCTCAACCAAGAGAACAAAGGGAGCCGGCGGATTGAGTGGAGGACGCCACCTGGTGGCCGTTGGGCATAAATCTCTGTCGCTGATGCAAATACTGCAGCCGGATCAGGCTGCAGCAAGGCGCTCTGTGTTACCCGATAGCCTGGGCTTACCCACACTTCCACCGCAGGGAAGACACCCCTCTTGTTCATTTTTTCCCCCCCGAATTTAATGTACTGAACTGTATAGCACAGGGAACTCTACTCGCTATCTTGCAATAACCTATAATGCAAAACCATCTGAAAAAGAAAATATAAAGGAATCACTTTGCTGTGCACATGAAACTGACGCACTGTCGATGAACTCTACTTCAATTAAGATAATAAAGTACTTGGCCCACATTTTAAAACGACACACTAACCACGTCGCACAGCAGCCAAGCTCCCCTTTGAAGTCTTTTTACACCGTGAGAAAAAGAAAGTGTTACTTGGGTTGTGGGGTTTTACCCCGTCAGTTGGGAGGATTCCTGAAGAGAAAAAAAGCCTGAGGAGTTCTGATGTGTGTTTTTTTTTTTCCCATGAATGTTCTGCAGTAAATAGAAAGAAAAAAAAAAAGGTTGCTAGGTTCACCTTCTCATTGAAAACTTCCTTTCCTGACTAAAGGCTATTTTTCAAGACGAAGGAATTGCAAACTTGACTTTCCCCAAGTTCCACCTTCTTCCGTGGGCTCCCTGACCAGAAGCTGGCCTTTGTCCTCTTTAGCAGATGGCAGTGACTAAAGTGCCCCGGGCTCGACATTTATTGATGGGTCACCACAGAGCCAGGCCCTCACCCCCGCTCCGCAGGTGAGTCATCCTGTCACTCCCCACAGGAGCCCGTCCCAACCAAGGTGTGAACTCGGTGTCCCAGTTTTAAAGAACCTTGCTTGCTGAGGTAAGGTAATCTCAGAGAATTTTCATTTTTAAAGAGGCCTTCACAACATGTGTACAAGCCAAAGGATAGAATTTCTAACAGTGTAATCTTACTCTTCACCATTGTCCCAGCAGCCCTGGACCAATGGGGAAACAGATCCCTGGGGCGTTCTGTGAGTGGGCGTGTCTTCGATTGGCCCCTCCCCCTGCTCGCGTAATTTTCAACGCTGGGAAAGTGGCTGTGGGTGGGGGCGCTGCCTGAGGCCCCTTCACCTCTAGGGAGCTCCTGCTTTGCGTGTTGGTGAGGCTGGCCCTCCATAGAGAATCACTGCGACCCTGAACTTGTGTCCCAGAAAGGAAAGCCCTCTGCTGCCGCCAAAACCCAGCACCCACAGCTCCCGTCCAGAGCCCCGTCTCTCCCGCTGTGGCTGGGAGAGCTGTGTTCAGACTTGCCTGCTGTGGAATAAAGAGTTGCGTACTTCTCAGAACCGGGTGCTTCGTGTTAATCAACAGGAAGAAGACGAAACAGGAGCCGAGCACAGAAGAAGCTGTTCAACTCAGGGGCCAGGAGGCCAGGCCGTGGGGACAGGGATTGCCCGCGGTCACGTCGAGCTGGCCGGGGTTCTCAGGCCCAGGGCGGCTTGCCTGTTCTGGTCTGAGCCCAGGAAAGGGAGAAATGAGAGCGACTGCCTTAGCACTCACTCGCTCAGACATTAGTTAAAGCCAGAGGTGGTCACCAATGCATGAGCAAACCCAGAGGCCAGGACAACCTGCCAGCTCACTTGCTTTGATGCCAGAAGCACCCGGACGTCAGTTTACTGGGGTCAAGAGTGGAAGAGCTGACGGGGTGGGGGCGGCCTGCAGGACTACTTTGCACTTTTTTGTTTTGTTTTGGCCGTGTCAGAGGCGTGTGGAAGTCCCCAGGATAGGGATCGAACCCATGCCACAGCTGTAACCAGAGCCACAGCTGTGACATGTCAGGCCCTTAACCCGCTGAGCCGCCAGGGAACTCCCCTTTGTACCTTGTAATTAGAAGACCCCCAGCACAGACATCCTCATGGCCACCTGCTAGTCTGTGGCTCCCGCCCAGGCACATGGAGGCCACGGCCACAGAGCCGCCTGGAGTCCCCAGGGAGCATTCCGGACGCCGTCTGGCTTTGCATGGCCAATGGCCCTGAGGGAAGAAATGTCGGGTTTCTGACCTCGTGGCTTGTCAGACTTTCAGAACTCCCCATAAGACACAGACGGACGTGAGAATTTGTCAAAAGTACTCGGCCACTGAAAAGGTTTGACAGAAGAATAATGTAGTGTCACTGCCAAGGCACGGCCTTGAGAGCAGAGACTCAGCTGGATGAGAGGTCAAGGGAGCCTGGGTGAGGGGGGTGGAATGTTCTTTGCCCCGTCCCCCAAGAGGCTTCCTCCCCCCGTGTGTCTCAGAATGGGACCCTCTGTGGAGGTAAGAGGGTTTATTTTGGCCACACTGGCAGCGTGCAGAAGTTCCTGGGCCGGGGATCGAAACTGAGCCACGACAGTGACTCAAGCTACTACAGTGATAAGACCAGATCCTTAAGCCACTAGGCCACCAGGGAACTCCTGGAGATACAGCTTTTTTTTTTTTTTTTGTCTTTTTATAGAGGTTCCCAGGCTAGGGGAAGAATCAGTGCTGCAGCTCCTGGTCTACACCACAGCCACAGCAACGCGGGATCTGAGCCCCATCTGCGACCTACACCACAGCTCAAGGCAACGCCAGATCCTTAACCCGCTGAGCGAGGCCAGGGATCGAACCTGCATCCTCATGGTTCCTAGTTGGGTTCGTTAACCACTGAGCCATGATGGGAACTCCCGGAGATAAGGTTTTTATAAAGGTAATCAAATTACTGTGAGATTGGTCAGACGGCCCTAATCCTAGAGGGCTGTTGTCCTCATAGGAAGGGGAGGTTTGGACACAGCCTACGCGCGAGAAATGCTGGGGAAGGTGCAGATGGCCACCCCCAAGCCCGGGAGAAAGGCCGGGAGCAGCAGCTCCCTCTCAGCTGCTGGCACCTTCATTTGGAACTTGCAGATTCCAGAGCTAAAAGACACTGCTTTCTGATGTGTAAGCCCCCAGGCTTTGTCCTTTGACCCCTCAGCCCTGGGAAGCGAGCACCCGGGGTTGACCCCTGGGTGGGTTCTCTCAGGATGGCTGTCTTCTTTGGAAAGGTCCCTCCGTTCCTCATGCTGACTAGGAGGTGGCTGGACCCCGGGCAGAAACCCTCCCAGCCCATCACTCTGACACCCTGGCCTCGGGGGCCCCTGAGAACAGGAGGGAGCACCTGGCCCCCTGGGAACCTAAAAAGCTTCCTGGACTGGGACCCAGATTTTGTGCACCATCAGCAGGTGCCAAAGAGGCTATTTTCCTTAACAGCTGCAGCCGGAGAAGGAGGCAGGCTGGGAAGTATCGTGTGGCTCAGAAGCATCGTTTCAAAGTATGTCTACGCAGCTGGAAACTGGAAACACATTTGAGGAGTAAATCAGTATGTGGGCGACAGTGATCTCTCCGTTTGCCACAAGCCTTGTTCCCCCGCCCCGCCACCCACCCATCCAGGCTGGCCTTGAAGTTCAGGACACATGCTGGAGGACGGCGGTGAAGACGCCCACGCCTCGGAAGCCCACCTTCTGTAACCACATTCTCTGTTCCCGCCTCTTTCCCACCGCCCCTCCGGAAATTTGCTTGGGTTTTGCATGGGGACCTGCGTGTGCTGGGCAAGCTCTGAGCGTGTTTGGATTGCAGGTGCAGGCTTGTCGGGCGATGGGGTGCGGGCCGGGGGAGGGGGTGTGTGGCAAGGGTGGGGACCGAGGCTGGCGCAGGTGAGCCAGCCAGGGAACATTTCGGTGGGTCTGCGGGTCCCCTGGAGGTGCCGCCCCCTCTGATTCCTTGATTTTCTTTTTGCTTTGCAAGATGCTTATTAAGCAGGCCGGCGGCTATGGGAACCAGGCCTGAAAGGTAATAGGTCAATTCAGTGGCTCGTTTTGACATTTTGATCCCGAAGTTCATGGCCAGACCATCCTGGTCTGTAGCTCTGCTCGGAGAACAGATTCTGGGCAGCAGGAAAGATCAAGCTTGAGTGTGACTTCTCCTTCCAGGCAGGTGGGGAGCGGGAGGAGAAGGCACCAGAAAAAGGGGAGAAAGAGGGCGGGGGTGGGGGGGCGAGGATGAGGAGGGCAGGCTCCCTTGAGGTTCAGTCTTGCTGAGCGACTGTGCTGTCTCGAGTCCCGCTGCTGTAATTCCGGGTGAATAATTCTGGTAATGACCCTTTACTCACAGAGGTGGCATCCAGATAAGCAGATTGCCAGGGCCTTCCTGCCGGCTTACGTGCACGATTGCCATCTGATGTGAGGTAACGCGCCACCCTAGTGACACTTCCCCGTGGGGCCCCGCCTGGGCGGAGGGCGAGGTGGTGAAACAAAGCCTGTCCGCCTGGAGAGGGGACCTTGAGGGCGGCTGGGGCCTCTCCCTCCCTCTGCACAGCTGGGGCTGAGGTTCTGCTCCCCTTTCTGCTGGTGGGCACTGGGCTCCTTGCTTCCAGAGCTAGGAACAAACGAGATGGACAGAGGCTTCCGTCTTTTTTTTTTTTTTTTCTTCAGTCGCCCTGAAGCATATGGGGCTTCCTGGACCAGGGGTCAGATCTGAGCTGCAGTTGCGACCTACACCTCAGCTCAGAGAACTCAAGATCCTTAACCAACTGTGCAGGGGCTGGGGATCGAACCTGCGTCCCAGCGCTGCAGAGATGCTGCCGAGCTTATTGCGCCACAGCGGGAAGTCTTGAGGCCTAAGTCTTGAGGTCGGGAGAGTGAGGGGCCTTGTGTGTCGGGGGAGAGAGGTTGTCACAGCAAAGGGTCCAGGCTGTGGTTCATCTGTGCATCTCAAAGTCAGAATTCGGGACCGAGGGCCCCCCTGTTCCACACACAGTGAATCTTTGAGACACCCTTCCCTTGGCTCGCTCTTGGTAAAAGTCCCCCCAAAGTCTCTGTGGGGAGCCGCCCCTCCCTCTGTTCTCAGCCCACGTGGTTTGGGGGAATGTCACGGACCCTTTGGCCCTAGAGGGGAGCACACAGCCCAGGACGGGCCAGGGGGGACCGCTTCGCCCCGTGCCCAGTTCAGGCGCCCGCTGGCTGGGGCCACAGCCGGGACTGCTGGCAACGTTATGGGGAGACGGGGTCTTTTTCGGCCGGAGTTACTGAACCAGTGAGATGAAGGGAACACGGCTGGGGCCTCTCTCCGACCTGGGAGCAGAGACTGAGCAAAAGCACAGCCTCTGAGGCTAAGCCAGTCAGAGAGACGGAGCGAGTGGAGACAGCGAGAGACGGATCCTGGGCCCCAGTTCAAGCATCTGGACCCAGCTTGGTAGCTGAATGGGGTTTGGTGGAAACGCCATGATTTTCAGGCATGTAAGCCAGTCCGTTCCCAGTCTCTCTCCCCCCTTCTGTGCTTGGGTTTCCATGACTTGCACCGGGCAGAGTCATGACCAACACGAGCCTGCTGCCTGCAATGCAAAGGGCCGCGTACAGCGCCTGCCTGGTCCCTAAGGCCCGGTTCTGCGCTGTGGGGCCGGCTGGGGGCTGGGAAGTTTTGATGAGAAGCAGGAAGTTTTCATCGTTTCAACGTGTCTGCTCTCACAGATGGCCCGCCAGGGGCCAAGGGAGGCAGAGGGACTACCCAGGGGAGAAATAAGACCATGTCTTCATCAAAACTGACATTGACAATGAGCAACAGGTGCCTCCAGGTGGGACTCCTAGGGACAGGCTTTTTAATCCATTTTGAGTTAATTTTGGTACATGGTGTAAGACAAGGGTTCAACTTCATTCTTTTTATTTTTAATTTGTTTATATTTATTTTTCTTTTTTAGGGCTGCCCCAGTGGCATATGGAAATTCCTGGGCTAGGAGTCGACCACAATTCATGGCAATGCTGGATCTTCAGCCCACTGAGTGAGGCCAGGTATTGAACCCGCGTCCTCATGGATACTAGTCGGGTTCGTAACCCACTAAGCCACAATGGGAACTCCCCAACTTTTGCATGTAAATACCTAGTTTTCCTAACACCATTTGTTGAAGAGACCCTCCCTTCTCCATTGTGTGGCTGTACTACCCTTGGGGAGGATGGGCTGACGATATGTGTGTCATTGCTGGGCTTTCTATTTCTAGATTTTCTATTCTGTTTCATTAATTCATATATCTGTCTTTGTACCAGCACCATACTGTTTTGATTATTGTAGTTTTACACTGTGTTTTGAAATTAGGATGTAAGAGGCCTCCAGCTTTGTTTTTCTTTCTCAAGACGGTGCTGTTATTTGGGGCCTTTTGAAATTCTGCATGAATTTTAAGATATTTTTCCTATTTCTGCAAAAAAAAATGCCATTGAGATTTTGATAGGGATGTCGGTGAATCTGTAGATTGCTTTGGCTAGTGTAGACCTTTTAATATTAAGTCTTCCAATTCATGAATGTTCAGTGTTTTTCCATTTATTTGTGTCTTTAGTTTCTCTAAACAATGTGGGTGTTTTTGCGCCGCCCCCCGCCCCCTGGCATATGAAAGTTCCCAGGCCAGGGATCAAATTCAAGTCACAGCTGTGACCTATACCACAGCTGCAGCAATGCCACGTCCTTAACCCAGGGCACTACAGCAGAAACTCCTCGAAACAATGTTTTATAGTTTTCGGTGTCTGTCATCTCCTTGGTAAAATCTCCTTGGTTAAGTTTATTTCTAAGGTTTTTTTTTTTTAATGCTCTTGTGAATAGGATTGTTTACTTAATTTCCTTTTCATAGTATTCACTGCTGGTGTATAGAGACACAATCTGTTTTTATGTGTTGGATGCACTGAGGTTTTGGGATGGAAATGCTGTAAAATTTGGTCATGATGCTTGTTGTACCCCTATAAGTGTAATAAAATTCCTTAAGTAATATAAAAGAATTTACGGGTTGACTTCGTCTCCTGCCACTTTACTGAATTCTTTTTTTAGCTCTAAGCTTTTGGTACGTTATTTAGGGTTTTCAGCCAACGGACATTGTATTTTTTGAAAAGGAACTCTAGCCCTTACACATGTTAATGTTATAAAAGATGAAGGAAATTTGGGGGGAATGAAGGAGACAACCAGCGTGAGAACAAAATGCAATCCCCGGTCTTAGACTGCATCCTCCAGTGGAGGGGGAGTGCTGTAAACCACATCATTGAGCCAATTAAGAAAACCGGAGGACAGGGAGTTGACCGGGAAAAAGAATCGTATCAATGTTTAATTTAGCGACGTTGTTAACGCTCCCGAAGTCACACACACAAATGGCATTATTCTTAGGAAATATACATGGATGTAAGGCACCTTAACATGTGTCACTTCTCCGCCAAACAGTTCAGAAAAAGAGAGGAAGAGAGAGAGAGAAAGGATGAGTACAAATAATAGAATGGGTAAAAAATATCAATCTCATTAACGGGTATACAGGGGAGGGTTAGTACGTGCGAGTTCTAATCTCACAGCTTCTCTGTAGGGTTGAAATTCCGGGCTCGTGTTGGCTTTAGGATGCTGGTCCCTGGGGACGGCGCTTCCACGGGCTGATTCACTTTCCTGGACGCCCCTCCCGTCCCACGGGGCCCTGCTCTAAGTACACCAGGAGCACTGAGACATCTTTCCACATGGATTGCTAGTTTTGTCAAGTGGAATTTAATCCTTCCAAATCAGGAGGATTATTTCGGATAAGCCATTAAAGTTGCTAATCAACATTTTAGTGTCTGAGCGCCTTTTATACCCGTTTACAAGAATGTTCCCAGGGCCTGGGTGCATTCAGCTCTCCCTCTCCTGGCTCCTCTGATGAATCCAGGTTGAATCATTATCCATTCCTCGAAAGGCGGGCTCGAGCTTTAAGAGAAGAGATATTTTGAAGACATGATCGAAGCTAAGAGGACACCAAATAGTTTGGAGCTGACTGTTTTCGGAGTCTCCAGGACATGCAGGGCCACTGGATAAGGTGGGACCATTGTCTTCAAACCCTTTATGATCTCAAATTAGAAAGCAAGAGGACACACACACACAAGGCTAAATAAGGGTGGAGGTTGTGTTTTAATAGCGCCTCACAGGAGAAACAACCAGGCAATGAAAATTAATCGATTCGTTAAAGGAATGCTGTAAGGACTCCCACGATTCAGCAAATAAAAGGATCCTGGTGGGTGGAGAGCGTTCAGGAGATCTTATGGAACGAAGAGGTGAGCTGTAGGAAAGGAGAGCTTTCTGAGAGTGAGAGCCCAGGATCCAGCGATCCAGGGCGTGGAGGTGAGATTGCTCAGGTCTGCATCAAGCATGGTGAATGGTCAGAAGTTGAGGGTTTGGGGAGGAAAATTGGAGGTAAGTTTCTTTGAGTAAATTGGAAATGAGTCTCAAGAGCGCAGCTTGGACTCCGTGGGTGATGCTGCATCAAGGAAAAGCGTTCGGGGGTAGGAAGCAGCCTTCAGGAGCCACTGACTATTCGAACCCTTTACCCAGCACCCCCGGGGCCTCAGGTACTTCCTATACTTAACTCGGATCCCGATGAAACCCTGCAAAGCAGGAAGATGGTCATTTCCTGGGAAGGGCAAGTGGCCCGCCTGGGGCCATGCAGTTGGGAAGGACATGGTGTCCTTGACCCCCGCCCCCGCCCTACTGTGGAAGTAAGAGCTGGGAGCCATAAAGCCTGACCCGGGACGGTGGCCATGGACTTGGCAGGGAAAAGAAAGATGTGCGGAAAATGTGAAAAGAAAAAGCAGACAAGACCGGGTGAACAATTACATTTCGGAGGTGACTGAAGTGGCAGTTAAATCAAGCTTCCTTGTGTTTTTCAGGCAAGACCTTACTGTCACTACCGTGCTAGCTATTTGAGAAAAGAAAAAAAAAAAGATTTTTTTTTCAAAATAATATGGTCCCTAGACTCAAAAACATTCAAGTATAAGATAAGATGTTGTAAAGCTACCTAAATATGTATAATATGGGAAAGAGTTCGGTAAGCGCTATGAAAGTAGACTACACAAAGTCCCGCAGATAGTAAGAAAGGAGAAAACTAGACAGGAAAACCAAAGATTCATTCAAGGGAATATGTTTGAGCCGGACTTTAAGACACGAATGCAGCTTTTCTTGGCAGAGGGAAGCGAGAGACAACGAGACTCGTCCAGATCAGGGCTGCCCAGCCTTGGCACCCCTGCACATTTCGAGCCTGGGTACGTCTCTGCCGTGGGGGGCTGTCCTGAGCACTGCCGGATTTTTCACAGCATCTCTGCCTTCTCCCACTGGCTGTCCCTCCCCGCTGTGACACCGAAATGGCTCTAGACATGACTAAATTTCTCCTGGAGGGCAAAATCGACCTCGGTGAGAACCAGTGTGCTAATCTGAAAGAAGGAGATTAGAAAGGGGGTATGTCTGGAGAATAAAGGAGCGTCTGTGTTAGCCTGTTTCAAAATGTGTTCCTAGGACATTAGTGTCTAGTGAGATAAGCGGTGGTCCCTTAAATAGTGTTCATGGTCGGAGAGCACTGAGAAATGCCACATGCTCTCCCCCTCAATTGGAAATTCACAGTGTATATTAGAATAGTCAAGGCTTTGAGAGCTTGTGAAGGAAAGCTGTTTGACATTGGGGAAATTGAATTATCAAAGAACTTACATTGGTGAAATTGAATTACCAAAGAACTTTCAAAAAAAGAAAATCAAGGAGCAAGTATTAATTTCCTGAAGTGTACTATTGTATGGCAGGACACAGCCTGAAAAATGATGGTATGTGAAAGACAGAATGGGAAAAGGATTGAAAGCTGGGGAAAAACAGAGATAGATTCCAGAACCAGGCTGGCACTCAGGCAAAGCTGTCTGAATTTCACTTAGTCAACAACAGGGAGCTAACCATCAGGAAGCAAAATTACAAACGTGCTTCATTCATTCACTCTTTCATTCATTCAACATTTATGAAGCAACATTAATCTAGCGACAGCAAGCCAGCGAGATTGCAAGATGTAGAAACAGGAACCAAAGCACATTAAGTGATTGCAAAAGTAATAACTTAGGTAATGAAGGAAATACGTGAAAAGCATTTTGGAGAGTAACAGAATATGGTGTCTGATGTGTTGAAGGGTGAAATAAGACGACAAAGGAGCGGAGGATGACTATAGGATTTTTAGGCTTGAGTCCCTGGAAGCTTCTTCATATCTTTAACAGAGAGAGGATAGTTAGGAAAAAGATTTGGAGAGAAACTATATTATTTTGGACATGTTGAATTTAGGGGCTGGTGTGATATCCAGCGACAAATGTTCAGTAGGCAGCTGGAATTCAGTAGTCTAACCCTAACCCTAATTCTGGTGGCCTAGCAGTTAAGGATTTGGCGTTGTCCTGGCTGTCCCTGGCCCAGGAATTTTGCATGGCATGGGTGCAGCCAAAAAAAAAAAAAAATTAAAAAAAAAAATTTTTAAGCATGAAAATGGAACTGGAAATAAATCCCTAAGGTAAGTAGTTGGAATGTGAATGCAGCAGTAAAAGGGGGAAGAGTGGGGAGAGAAGGAAAGGAGGAGACGGCTTAGATCAGAAGGGAAGAACAGCTACAGAGAATTAAAGAAGAGAGATGATGATGCAAAGCATCTGTGAAGAAGCAGGAGGTCCGAGAAAAAAATGTCAGAGATGTCCAGGGGAGGGACAGTCAAGAATCTGACCAGATTATAGAGAAGTCAAAGAAGATCAACACTAGGGAGGAGGAGTTCCCGTCGTGGCTCAGTGGTTAACGAATCCGACTAAGAACCATGAGGTTGCGGGTTCGATCCCTGGCCTTGCTCAGTGGGTTAAGGATCCGGCGTTGCCGTGAGCTGTGGTATAGGTTGCAGACGTGGCTTGGATCCCGCGTGGCTGTGGCTGTGGCGAAGGCTGACGGCTACAGCTCCTGTTAGACCCCTAGCCTGGGAACCTCCATATGCTGCGGGTGCGGCTCTAGATAAGGCAAAAAGACAAAAAAAAAATCAGTAGGGAGAGGCCACTGGATTTCGGATTTAGGTCAAAGGAAGCTATGGAAAAGCATTTCTGTAGAGTGATGGGGTCAGAAACCAAAGTGCTGGAGGGAATAAAAAAGCAAGAAAAAGACAGATGACTTCTTTGAACAATTTGCCATTCTGACTGCTTAGAAGTCATAGCAGGACAACAGGACTGGATCAAGAATTGTTTGTCTTGGGATGGGGAGATCTGAGCAAGCTCAGCGCCAACAAAAATAAGGAAGCAGAGGAGATGAAGAGATTCAGGAAAGAGGAGTCATTCTTGACAACGCAAGGCTAAGGACGAGTCACTGAGATGAGATCGGGGTCAGAGATTTCTGACGACAGAGGAGAGCCACGTCTCCTTCTGAGTCAGGAGTAAAAGAGGAGAAGGCAGATGAGAGAGAGAGTGGTCTTGAGGTGGAGACCTCAATAGATTCAAAGCTTCATGGGAGTTCCCGTCGTGACTCAGTGGTTAACGAATCTGACTAGGAACCATGAGGTTGCAGGTTCGATCCCTGGCCTCGCTCAGTGGGTTAGGGATCCGGCGTTGCCGTGAGCTGTGGTGTAGGTCGCAGACGAGGCTCGGATTCCGCGTGGCTGTGGCTGTGGCGAAGGCCGGCAGCTACAGCTCCTGTTAGACCCCTAGCCTGGGAACCTCCATGTGCCGTGGGTGCGGCCCTAGATAAGGCAAAAAGACAAATAAATAAATAAGTAAATAAATAAATAAATAAATAAATGAATTCAAAGCTTCATACGTTCAGAGGTCTAGGTCAGCAGCGATAATGAGGGAGGCAGGAAGGGGACCGAACATTCGAGAGTGTCGGAAATAACAGTGATGAAGAATACAAAAGAGTTAAAAGGAAATGGCTGGAGTGTGGTCCAAGCTAGAATGAGATCGAAAATTTGCTACGTGGGGAGCTCGTGCTGTGGCTCCGTGGGTTAAGCACTTGATTCTGTCTCTGTGAGGCTGTGAGTTCGATCCCTGGCTTCTCTCGGTGGGTCAAGGATCTGGTGTTGCCTCAAGTTGAGGCGTAAGTTGAGGACGCAGCTTGGATCCAGTGGTGCTGTGACTGTGGCCTAGGCCTCAGATACGGCTCCAATTCGACCCCTAGCCTGCGAACGTCCATATGCTGTGGGTGGGGCCATAGAAAGAAAAATAAATAAATAAAATGAAATTTGCTCCGTGGACTTACAGCTGACCCAATTAGGATAACTTGTGTCCTTCTTCAGGAATGCTCAGACACGAAGTGAAAAACCGGCAATAAAGACAGATCCGCAGCGATCCGAACAGTGGTGATATCAAAGACTTTAAAATGTGATGAATACGATGAAGAAAATAGATGACCAAATGGAAAATTTTATTGAAGAATTGGAATCTATAAAAAGTAACCAGGATGTTAAATAAACTTACTGTGGTAATTATTTTGCAATATATACAAATATCAAATCATTGTGCTATGCATGTAAAATGGATATAATGATCCATATCAGTTATATAAAACTTTTTTAAAGTAACCATATGTAACCTAAACAAAACACAGGATTAAATTGCATACTTAGGTTTGTAAAACTGTGTCGGCCTTCTCATATCCCTTGATTTCAAATGTACATTTATCAAGGCAGTTTCATCGTCTTTGCTAACTGCTTTTATGGGAAGTAAGTGTCATAAACTTGAATTTATGAAATAAAACTATACAACTGTAAAAATAAATAAATAAATAAAATTTAAAAAGTAACCAAATAGAAGTGATTGAACTGACATATAATAATGGAAATTTAGAACTTAGTGAGTTTAAAAGCAAATGAGATACCGCTGAAAAGAGAATTAATAATCCTAAAAAGAGTTTAAAAGAAAATATTGAAACCCAAGGACAAATATCAAAAAGACTGGAAAATATAGGAAAGGTTGTAAGAGACGGGGGGACATGGTGTACAAAGAGCTCACAGGTGTGTGATTGGAGTTCCAGAAAGGAAAGAAAGACTATGAAGCCAAGGCAATATTTTAGCAAAACTGCTGAGAACCTTCCAAAATTGGCAAATGACAGCAAGCTACAGAGCCAAGCTCTGCAAACCCCAAGCAGAATAAATTCAAAGAAGACCACACCTAGGTAAATGTAGTACAACTACTAAAAAACAAGATACAAAGGAAAAAAACTTAAAATCTGCATATTATCTTCAAATAAGCTATAAAAGAGTGATAGCATTTTATCAGACACAAGCAAAGTCAAATGATCCAATAACATCTTTAATGTGTTGAATAAACAAATGCCATACTAGAATTCTATGCCCAGAAGAAATATCCTTCAAAATTTAAGGGAAAACAGCAACATGGATGGACCTAGAAATTATCATGCGAAGTGAAACCAGTCAGACAATTAGACAGCAACACCCAATGCTACCGCTTACACGTGGAAACTGAAAAGACAGAATGAAGTTCTTCGCAGAACAGACAATGACTCACAGACTTTGGAAAACCTTTGGTTTTTCAAATAAGACAATCTGGAGGGTGGGGGGATGCACCGACGGTTTGGGACGCAAATGCTATCAAACTGACTTGTGATGATTTTTGTATACCTATAATTGAAATAAAATTCATTAAGAAAATTAAATAAAAACTGCACAAGTTAAAAAAAGATTAGACAGGAAAAAATATAGATATAAATTAAAAAATTTTAAGGGAAAACAATGACATTTTTAGACACGGAAAATGAGAGGATGTATTCCCAGCAGAAGTACAGGAGAGTGTGTTTGAGACAGAAGGAAACGATTCCAGATAGAAGCACAGTAACCCGGAAAAGAATGGAAACAAATGGAAAAGGTAACTATTTTGGTAAAATTAAATGAAATTAGATGTTTAAAAAACTCAGCTAAACTGTAGACTTAAATGTGAAAAGTAAAACAGTTATGCTTTTAGAAGACAACACAGGAGAACATTTTCTGTGCTATTAAGAAGCACTAAAACTTAAACAGGAGATGAAAGTCGCTAGCCATAGAGAAGTTAGACTACATGAAAATAAAGACCTTCTGTTCATCAAAACATACCATTTGAAGGAGTGAAAAGGCAAGTCACAGACAAAAAAAAAAAAAAAGAGAGAGAGAGAGAGAAATGCAATATATATTTCTAACAAAAAGCTCATTCATAATGAATGAAGAAGTCCTTTAAGTTACTGAGAAAAAAAAGGGAAAAATACCCAAAAAATGGGCAAAGGACTTAGCATGCAAATCACGAGAGAATGTCCAAATGGCTAATACACATCTGAAAAGGCAGTCAGCCTCATTATTCATCAGGGAAATGCAACTTTAAACCATATAAGTAGATGCCACTTTTTACCCACCGGAGTGGCTAGTAGTAAAACAACTCAGTTCCGCTAAAGATGTGCAGCGACTAGACATCTCATGTTCTGTTCGTGAGCGTGCAAATGGCTATGACTTTGGAAAACTGCCCAGCAATCTCTCCTAGAGCTGAGTATACGAATCTGTTATGACCCAGCGATTCCACTGCTCGGTATTTGTTCATCAGAGATGCGGGCATGTGTAGACAGAAAGACAGTGAAAATGTTCATAGAAGTAGTAGGCATAATAATCAAAAACCAGAAACAACCCAAAGTTCCTTAACCTTAGAGTGGATAAAGAAACTATAATAAAGTTACTAATGGAATGTTATCACGCCTTGCAGATTAATTAAATATTGCTCTCTGTCATAGCATAGGTGATACAAAAACAGTATTAAACAAGTTTAATAATATTAAACAAAAAATACATATTGAATGACTCGATTTATATAAAGTTCGAAAACAAAGGCCATCTCACACCCGTTAAAAAAGATAAAACGTGTCGGAGAGGATGCACAGAAATGTTGTAAATCTCTCGTTCACTGATGGTGGGAAATGAAAAATGAGGCAGCCGCTATGGAAAATGATCCGGTGTTTCCTCAAAAAAATTAAAGATAGTATCACTGTACGATGTAAGAGTCCCACATTCTGGGTTTACACCCCAAAGAATTTACAGCCGGTGTCAGAGAAATGCCTGTGCGCCCATGTTCATAGCAGCATATTTATAATAATCAAGAGGTGGAGGTGACCCGAGGACCCATCAGCAGAAGAATGGATGAACAAAGCGGGCTATGTACATGTAATGGGATATTATTCATTCTATAAAGGAAGGAAATCCTGACACCTGCTACAACACGGATGAATCTTGAGGACATTATGCTAAATGAGATAAGCCAGAAATACAAAGCGCTAGAATTCCACTTCTATGAGGTACCTCGGATAGTTAAATTCATAGAGACAGGAAGCAGAATGGTTGGGAATGAAGAGTTATTGTTTAATGGGTATAGAGTTTTAACTTTGCAAGACAGAAAGTGTCCTAAAGCTTGGTTGCACAATAACGTTATTGTACTTACCATTGGTGAACACTGCACTTAAATATGGTTGATTTTGCGAATTTTATGCTATATGCACTTTACCACAGTTTAAAAAAATTTTATTTTAAATAAATAAAGGTAAAATGAATGTGGTGGCTGAAATCAGTACAGTAGTTACCTTTGGTGAGGGACTAGTGACTGGGAGTCACAAGGGGAGTTTGGGGGGTTCTGAGGATGCGTGTTTTCACTCTTGAGAATCAATCAAATTATACACTTCGACTTGTCTACTTTTCTGCATGTTTCGGTCAATTAAACAACGAAAGTCACTTTAGAAAATAAGTCAGGAGTTCCCATCGTGGCTCAGAAAGGCAAAAGAGGAGTTCCCATTGTGGCTCAGTGAAAACGAATCTGACTAGCATCCATGAGGATGCAGGTTCGATCCCTGACCTCGCTCAGTGGGTTAAGGATCCGGCGTTGCCGTGAGCTGTGGTGCAGGCCACAGACACAGCTCAGATTCGGTGTTGCTGTGTCTCTGGCCTAGGCCAGCGGTTATAGCTCTGATTCAACCCCTAGCCTGGGTAGTTGCCACATGTGTGGCCCTTAAAAAAAAAAAAATTGAAATAGAATATATAACAGTAGTCAAGCATTGGGGGGGTGGATAATGAGTGAATACTTATGTAATATCAAAAAATATAAAACTATTAAAAGTGTGATTATGGCATCAAATAGACAATCAAATCAATGGAGAAAATAAAGTCTGAAAACAGCCACATGTAACCAATGAAAATTTAACATGTGATCAGGGAGGTATTTCAAATTAAAAGGAGAAAAGATGAATTGTCCTTATAATGATACTGAGGCAACTAGCAAGTTACTTGGGTGTCAACGAGCGACATGCTTACCATGTACCTTGCACAAAAGAAGAAATTCCGGTAGAACACAGGTTTACATTTTTATTAGGAACCCTCAGTGTACTATAATAATCATGGCATGGTTATGACATTTTAAATCACAGCTCCCCATAATACTAGTGAATTTTACCTCATTAAAAATAAGCTCCTGTAATTATAGAAATAGAAAGACAAATTACATATTCTAAAAATACGTGACAGCAAAGGACTTATATTTCTAAAGACATAAAGAAAAAACACCTTTTTAGAAAAAGGAACAAATTCATTAAAAAAAAAAAAAGCAAGTGGCCAGTAAACATAAAAATGTGTTCAACACCACAAGCGAGGAACTTTAAATTAAAACATATTTTTTATATATATGGGCTTATCAGATTGGCAAAGTTTGAAAAGAAGCTCAGAACCTGGGGGCTGGCAAATGTACGCAGGAACGAGCACGGCGGTATTTTGATGGGATTACAAACTGCAAGGCAGAGTAATAATCCGCATCGAAATTTACCATGAACTCTCCCTTTCTTTCAGCTACTTAATTTCTAGAAATGTACCTTTAAGTAAGTAACCAGCCAACTATCCAAAAGTCGTCCATCGTAGTGAAATACTAGAAAAAAAATTGTCAAATCAAATGCAGTTGGCTAATAAGTGGTGATTCTCATGAACGGTGGAGCCAGTCAACTCGGGATCAAAAATGCTCGGGAAGGAGTTCCCACTATGGCTCAGCAGTAACGAACCGATGGGGACATGGGTTCGATCCTTGACCTCCCTCGGTGGGTTCAGGCTCCTGTGTTGCCATGAGCTGTGGCATAGGTTGCAGTTGTGCTCCGATCCCACGTTGCTGTGGCTGTGGTGTAGGCCGGCAGGTGCAGCTCTGATTCAACCCCCAGGCTGGGAACCTCCATAGGCTGCAAATGCAGCCGTAAAAAGCAAAAAAAAAAAAAAAAAGAAAGAAAGAAAGAGTTGTTGGCATTGTGATATTTAATGGTTACAGTTTTTTTTGCTTGCTTTTTGGCCTTGCCTGTAGCATGCCCAAGTTCCAGGACCAGAGATCGAATCCGTGGCACAGCGGTGACCTGAGCCAAAGCAGTGACAATGCTGGATCCTTAACCCACTGAGCCGCTGGGGAACTCCTTAATGGTTACGGTTTGAGAGTTAGAGGTGCTCAGACTATTGGCCTGAAAACCTCAAGGATGGGCACTAGGACCCAACAGCCAGCAAGTCTCTTCCCGGACCTGCAGGCGAACGCCTTCTAGAGGGTGACCAGGAAGCCCCACGGTCAGGGTCATGTGAATTACCCCCCCACACACACACACCTCTGCCAAGTCCCCACTCTTCAGGGCACCTCTAATCTGGAAGTCTGATTAGCAGCCAAGGGGAATGGTTATATAACTCTGAAAGTTTCAACTTGGGCAAACACACAGGTATCTAAATAGGAGCCCGATTAAAAGCAGAAAACCTCAGCACTGGAGCTCCTTTCCCTATTTTGCTGCCTATAAAGCAATAAAGACATTAATTGTGACATTCACCTGGCTGCCTGGCTGCCCAAATGACCATGTCATTCAACTAATTAAAAAGTACCTACTTGCCGCCTCCCAGGCCCCTTCACATGCCATCTTCCGTGTTCAAATAAAAGCAAAAATTCTTATAAATGCCCACTGCAGTCATCCGTGCACTTCCTTCTTTTGACCAGTCCTGGTGGGTGCATCTCCCAGCCTGGGAGAATGAAGATGTCCCCTGCAGGGACGGAGACCAACTGTCTGGTCTGCAGGAAGGACCTTCCCACCGCTGCACGGAGGCTGGAGGCAGAAGCCGTGGCAGACGGCAATGGCCTGGAACGAGACACACAGTGGGAAGGGCCAAGGCCGAGCATCACGGCCCAACCGTCAGAACCCAGTGTTGGGCTCTGTGCTTCCATCACCTCCTTGTTGCCAGAGAGCTCCACGGGTTGGGGGGGGGCGTGGAGGTGGGGCTGCAAGGCCAGAGGGTCAGAGGGCCATTAGGCAGCTGCGGGGCAGGCAGTGTTCCCGACTATTCTGGCCCCAGGATCTCCTTGGAGTCTCCCTGCTGTGAACCCTACCGGTCTGAGTAGACAGAGAAGTGGCATCAACTTTTTCTTTCCTTTTTTTTAGGGCCGCACCCGCAGCATATGGAGGTTCCCAGGCTAGGGGTCTAATCGGAGCTGTAGCCACCGGCCTACACCACAGCCACAGCAACGCAGGATCCGAGCCGCGTCTGCGACCTACACCACAGCTCACGGCAACGCCGGATCCTTAACCCACTGAGCAAGGCCAGGGATCGAACCCACAAACTCATGGTTCTTAGTCGGATTCATTAACCACTGAGCCACAAAGGGAACGCCTGTTTTTGTTTTAACACTGAATGGACTCTGCCTTTGAGACCCACGGCTTAGGGGGGCCGCTGAATCGTTTAGCTGGTTACCCTATTCCGCAGCTCATCGGCAGCTCACTGTAACTAACCGCCCCCTGGGCTTTCGAAACCGCTTCTGCTCAAGGGCCTGGTCTTGGCTCAACAAGGACACGTCCCAGCCCTGCTTCTATGACCATTTCCTCTGATGGCCATGTCAACATTCATTCTGTTCGCCCACCTAAATCACACACGGGGGACATTGCAACCAAACTAAAATACCTGACCTTGAGTCAGTGATGAGATTCTTGGGGAGGTTTGCATCATAAAACTTTGGGAGCAAACCCACTAAGGAGCAAGGGCAGGGAGGAGCTGTGAACCAGCAGCGTCTGAGTCCAGGAAAGAGCAGACGGAGGCAACGACCATGCTGGGCCCTAAGGATCGCTTTTGGATGGGGGGGACTCTGAAGACTTTCTAGTCTCCAAACGTCACCAGTATATTTAGTTTAAGAAGGTCTTCTTGATGGATACAACGACTAGGAACATTCAAGTATAAGAAAATTGGTTAAGAATAGCTTGGAGTTCCCGTTGTGGCTTAGTGATAATGAACCAGACTAGGATCCATGAGGACGTAGGTTCAATCCCTGGCCGTGCTCAGTGGGGTTAAGGATCCGGCGTTGCTGTGAGCTGTGGTGCAGATGCAGCTCGGGTCCCGCGTTGCTACTGCAGCTCCCATTCAACGCCTAGCCAGGGGATTTCCATACGCTGCGGGTGCGGCCCTAAAACAAACAAACAAACAAACAAACAAAAAGGAAAGGAAAGAAAGAATAGCTTGGAGCAGACAGGATATTTACCAAGTTTCATTCTTTTTTTAAAAATTGAATTATAGTTGACTTACAATGTTGTGTTGATTTCTGTACAGCAAAGTGATTTAGTTGTACATACATTACATTCAAAAAAAATTTCTCTTCCATTATGGTTTATCACAGGACACCGAGCAGGGTCCTCTGTGCTGCGTACACAGCAAGATCGTGCTGATCACCCCCTCTTTCGTCTGCTGACCCTCCCACCCTATCCCACCCCCGGCCCCCACCTCCTTGGCAGCCGCAAGTCTGTCCTCTATGTCTGTGAGTCTGTTTCTCTTTCATAAATAGGTTCATTTGTGTCAATTTTAGATTCCAGATATAAGAGATATCATAGGATGTTTGTCCTTCTGACTTCTCTTAGCATGATAATCTCTAGTTTGCATCCGTGTGGCTGCAAACGGCATTATTTTGTTCTTTTTTATGGCTGAGTAATATTCTCACACACACACACACACACGCCACATCTATTTTATCCATTCTGTCAATGGACATTTAGGTTGTTTCCGTGCCTTGGCTCTTGTAAACCGTGTTACCACGGACACGGGGTGTATAGACCATTTTTTTTTTTTTGCCTTTTTGCCTTTATGTAGAGCTGCACTCGCGGCATGTGGAGGCTCCCAGGCTAGGGGTCTAACAGGAGCTGTAGCAGCCGGCCTTCACCACAGTCACAGCAATGTGGGATCCGAGCCGTGTCTGCAACCTACACCACAGCTCACGGCTACGCCGGATCCTTAACCCACTGAGCGAGGCCAGGGATCGAACCCACAACCTCACGGTTCCTAGTCGGATTCGTTAACCGCTGAGCCACGAAGGGAACTCCTACCATTTTGAATTATAGTTTTCTTTGGCTATGTGCCCGAGAGTGGGATTGCTGGACCATATGAGAACTCTGTCCTTCTGAACTCTTCTCCATAGCGGCTGTCCCAATTTACATTCCTACCAGTGGTGTAGGAGGGTTCCCTTTCAGAGAGAGAGTTTCTTTAGCCTGAGCATATCTGCGGAGGCATACAGCTCACACTCTTTGCACTAGACTATTTGTAGCCTCTCAGCGGGTCTGCAAGTGTCTTCTTCAATCAATCAGTCAATCAACCAATCAACCAGTCCTACCCTCTCCCCTTCTCCCCTGCCTTCTCTCCTCTTCATCTTTTCCCCTTCCTTCTCCAGCTCTCTTTACGTCCCTCCATCCCTTAACACAGTGCCCCATCTCTCTCCACCCCGACTCCTACTCACTGGGGAAACGGGTCACCGGGCGGCACCCGCATGGCTTGGGTATGATGGCGTTTGCCTTTCACCGCATCAGTCGCATCCTTATCCACCTCACCAGGGGCCAAGACTCCCAACCACAATGCTCACCCTTTTTTTTTTTTAACTTAATGAATTTTATTTCAATTATAGGTGTACATAAATCATCACAAGTCAATTTGATAGATTTTGTGTCCCAAACCCACAGTGCCTCCCCCCATCCCCCAGATTGTCTTATTTGAAACACCAAGGTTTTCCAAAGTCTGTGAGTCATTGTCTGTTCTGCAAAGAAGTTCATTGCACAACACCCAGCTTAATGAGGCCAATTTCAACCAAGAGGCTCAAGGGGACCGAAAAGAGAGTTTTGTGAAAGGCCACTTGGGCTGGGGGAAACCTTTCAAATAAAAAAAGGAATGTAGTTTTCGTGGACAGGAAGCCAACAATTTAGATGACTAGAAGGACAGGCATCCTGCCAGATGGGCAGGTGGATCTCTGATGCTAATTTGAGGCCTCTCCTGTTTTGGAAAACAAATCTTCACGCAGTGTTCCCTGCAGTGATTATTTTTGATCCTTCTCCTTCTTCCACCATCACTCTCTCTCAGCAGGAGTTACAGATTTCCCCTGCTTGCATTTCCCCACCAGCCTTCCTGAAATTTGATCCAGCGGCACCTCCAGGAGTCACACACTTCTAGATTCTACGTTCACATCTTGTCATGTCTTCCTTTTTTTCTTTGGCTTTCCTTGATAGCCACCAATGGTCGTCAGCTTCTTTTTTGACGCTGTTTCCTCTCTTGGCTTCTGTGTCAGAACTGTTCTCCGGTTCCGCTGCCCCCTCTCCGGTATGTCATCATCACACAGACGCACGTGCGCTTCTCGTCAATATGGTGTGCTGGTTTGGCAGAGAATAATCCAGTCATCTCCAACCAGATTAAATACATATCCAGCAGACCGAAGCTTCCAGGGATAAAGTGAGATTTTGCTCAAAGCCAGAACAGTAAGCAGGAGCTGAGACAGAAATAGCTCATAGGGATAGCAAGATTGGATTTAAGCCTTAACCACTAGAAGCTGAGTCTTTAACTCTTTTTTTTTTTTTTTTTTTTTTTGTCTTTTTAGGGCTGCACCTGTGGCAAATGGAGGTTCCCAGGCTAGGGGTCAAATCAGAGCTGTAGCACCGGTCTACGCTGCAGCCACAGCAACGCCGGATCCTGAACTCACTGAGCGAGGCCAGGGATCAGACCTGCGTCTTCATGGATACTAGTCAGATTCGTTCCCGCGGAGCCACGACAGGAACTCTGAGGCTTTAACTCTTGCATGGGGGGAAGGGTGCAAGTCATAGCCCTGATGTGCAAAGAGAATCAGAACTGATCCACCTGGATAAAATCAAGATTCAGTGGCTGCCCATCATGAGAGAGACGAGAAAGACCCCACTCACTAGGGCAATGTCACCTTTTGCACTTGGGCCTGTGGGTAGAAAATTCATCAGTCACAAAATCTAGAACCCAGACCAGTGCCAAGCAAGCTGTGATGGAGGGGCCCAAACCAAGAGCTTAGCAATAAAAATTATCCCAGAACTTGTTAATTGGGAGAGGCAAAGAGACCAGCTTCTAAAAATGCTTCTGCAACTCAGGTCGTGTGGAATCCATACAGAAACAATATTCCTGGAAATTATTTCATAGTCAATCTTTGGAAAGCACGCAAAGAAATAATAGGAAAAAAATCCAGAACAAGTCTTTAAAATAATTATGTCTAAAATATTGAAAAAACATTGAATGTCATAAGGCAAGACTATAAAAAGTAGTGATGTGTTTCTTTAAAAGTTAATCATTTTTACTTTATTTTAAATTTTTTTGGCTGCACCTGTAGCATATGGAAGTTTTCAGGCCAGGGACTGAATCCACACCACACAGCGATCTGAGTCACAGCACTGACAACACCCGATCCTTAACTGCCGAGCCACCACAGAGCTCCAAAAGTTAATCATTTTCAAACTGTAATTGACACTCAAACATCAATGGAGAGGTGGGACCAGAGAATCATTGTAAAGATAAATCTGAGGTTGTCTCCCAAAATGCAAAACAGAGATGGAAAGATGAAAAATATGAAAGAAAAGTTAAGAGACCAATAGTCCATAGTGAAAAGCTCTGACATGTTCCAAAAGGAAAGAATGGAATAGAAATATTAATTAAATAGCTGAGAATATTCCAGAATTGAAGAATGACAAATATTCTTAAAGTGAAAGAATAGCTGTGTTATGAAACGGATGAATAAAAACAAATACGTTGTGCAGACACGTAGTCCTGAAACCTCAGAACAAACACAAAGTATAAAAGATACTTTAAAGACCGATTACAGTGATAGCTGACTTTTCATGAGTGATGAGAGATTAAATCAAACGTGACATTTTATTCAAAAAACAGAAGAAATATTTTTCCAACTAGAATTCTACAGTAACTTAAGGTCCATTCGAGGGCTGAGAGAAAATTCGGACATCAGAAATTGAGAGACTTGCCTACCTGTGATTAGCAAAGAGCTACAAAATGATGCGTGTCAGCAAGAAGGAAATTAAAAGCAGAGTCAGGCATAGGATGCAAAGACCGTTGAGGAGGAAATAAATTTTAACAGATTCATTGGAAAATCTAAATAAGGCTAAAATTTCAAAAGAAGGTGATGGAGGGAGAGGAAATTGTAGGAGGGTGGTCAAAACGTGTAAAATTCCAGTTCTAAGATAAGTAAGTGCTGAGGATGTCACACACAACATGATCAGTGTAACTGATACTGCTCTACGTTATGGCAGTTGTTAAGAGAGTAAAATCCTGGAGTTCCCCTCGTGGCTCAGTGGTTAACGAATCCAACTAGGAACCATGAGGTTGCGGGTTCGAGCCCTGGCCTTGCTCAGTGGGTTAAGGATCCGGCGTTGCCGTGAGCTGTGGTATAGGTTGCAGATGCGGCTCGGATCCCGCGTGGCTGTGGCTGTGGCGAAGGCCGGTGGCTACAGCTCCTGTTAGACCCCTAGCCTGGGAACCTCCACATGCCGCGGGTGCAGCCATAAAATGACAAAAGGCAAAAAAAAAAAAAAAAAAAAAAAAAAGAGAGAGTAAAATCCTAAGGGTTCTCGTCATAAGATAGAAAGAAAAGCTTTTTCTATTTCTTTGAGTTTTTTTGTCTGTATGAGATGATGGATGCTCACTAAAATCATCGTGGTATCATTTCCTGATGTACGTAAGGCAGTTCATTATGCTATAACCTTAAACTCATGCAGGGCTCTACATCAATTACATCTCAACGAAACTGAGACATGACTAAAACTGAAGTTTTAAAAACATTTTTTTTCAAGGTAGAAGTGAAATGTATTTATTTAAAAGAAAAATTTCAAAGAATAAAGTTCCATCAATCCAAAAAACAAAAAAGACAGGCGAGAAAAATAAATAAAAAGACACTGAGTAACGTGGAAAGCATAAACCTAAAACATATCACATACAATGTCAGTAAACCCAACTAACCAGTTAAAACATAAAGACAATTGATGGAAACAAACTAAGTCATGCTCATAAGAGCCACACTTAAAGCAAATTGACAGAAAAAGCTTAAATAAAACAGCAGGAGAAATTCACGGCAGATAACTACTACTCAAAAGAGAGATGATGTAGTGAGTGTAATATTAGATAACAGATAATTCGCGAAAACAAATGTTAGTAGGATTAAGGACGAGCACTGCATATTCCGAAGAAAGAAAGTCAGAAACACATCTCAGCATCCACTAATCGTCAGGAAAAGCAAATTAACCCCCCTCCCCCTCCCCCTCCTCCCCCCTCCCCACCCCCACTAGCTCCTTGCTTACCCTTTTGGTGAGTTCCCCTTCTGCGCCGTTCAGGTGAGAGATAATTCTTGCCCCTCCCTCCCACTGCAAAAACCAAAGCAGCTAGATTCCCCACATAATTTAGACCTGGCTGGGAAGACCCTCTTTTCTGGAATGTTCCTCGAGCAAGCAGCACAAAGACGGAGGAGCAGCCATACCAGCCTGTGGGCCAAGCTCCTGCTGAGAGATTCCAGGCTGGGCTCTCATGAAGCCAGTTTGCGGAGGCAAGAGATTTCTGCCCATTTCAACTCCTAGCCCTCCAGCACCCTGCGGATCCGAGGAGCCCCTGTGACCTTCTGGCAAAGCATCTTTTCACGTAACACCGGCTTGCAGACAAACGCCCAGTCTGACACCCAACTGTAAGTAAATAACAAAATGAACTGGGCCCTGAGGGAACAGAAAGTGGCTCAAGTCTCAGCAGGCATTGCGGGGGCTTACGATCTTCAGATCACAGCCTCTGCGGGGCCTCTAGATTCCTTTGAGGTCTCTTATCAATAGGCTAGAAATTGGAATCGGATTTAAAGAGATTTTATATTTCTAACGCTTCCCGATAAGAAAGGAAAAAAATATGCCAAGTAAAAAGAGCCATTTTACATTTTTTTCCTACATGGAACATAAAATATTGCTGAGAGAAGCTAAACACCTAAACAGTGGAGACATATATCGAGTCTCAATATTGTCAGTAAATCAGTTCTGTCCCCAAATGATCTATGGATTTAATGAAATCCAACACAAATGCCGAGAGGGTGTGTGTGTGTGTGTGTGTGTGTGTGCGCGTGCGTAAGAAAAAGACAGACACACACATGCAGAGAATTAGCAAGCTGATTCTAAAATTAATACAGGGTAGTTTCCGTTGTGGCTCAGCAGTAATGAACCTGACTAATATCCATGAGGATGTGGGTTCAATCCCTGGCCTCGCTCAATGGGTTAAGGAGCCAGTACTGCCATGAGCTGTGGTGTAGGTCGCAGATGCGGCTCAGATCCCCCATGGCTGTGGCTGTGGTGTAGGCCGGCAGCTGCAGCTCCTATTTGATCCCTAGTGGTGCGGGCCCCCCCCCCAAAAAAAGACAAATAAAATAAAATCAAATTTATACAGCAGTGGAAAAGACCTGGAACACTCAGGATAATTTTAAAGGGTAACATTCAGAGATTTTTGCTAGCAGATATCAAGATTTATTACAAAGCTACAGTCATCAAGACAGCATGATATCGGCACAGAGATATTCAAATAGGTCCGCAGGACAAAACTGAGCGCCCAGATACAAACCTACATGTATACAATTACTTTATTTCTGATAAGAGCACTCCTGCAATTCAGTGAAGGGAAAGAACGGTCCTTTCAGCAAATAGTCCTGGACTGATTGTGTATCTATACGGGAAACATAAGCTTTGACCCCCTGCTTAACACACAAAGTAATTCCAAACAGAGAATAGATCTTAACGTGAAAGGTAAAGCCAAAGAGAAAACATGGAAAGAAATTCTATGTTTTCCAGAAGAAAATACCGAAGACTCTTTTATGATCTTAAGGGTAGTCCAAGCATTCTTAAGGAGGGCACAACAGGCAATAAACCCTTAAAAATAAGGTTGATCAATTACACTGTGTTAAAATCAGGAACCCTGTTATTGCAAAAGGTGCCAATGAGAGAGACCAGACTGACCGATGTGCATGGTGACAAAGCGTCAGAGTCCAGAATGTGCAGAGAGGAGTTCCCGTTGTGGCTCAGCGGAAACCAGCCTGACTAGTATCCATGAGGACGCAAGTTCAATCCCCGGCTTTGCTCAGTGGGTTAAGGATCCTATGTTGCCTTGAGTTATGGTGTAGGTCGCAGATATGGCTTGGATCCCGTGTTGCTGTGGCTGTGGTGTAGGCCGGCAGCGGTAGCTCCGATTCGACCCCTAGCCTGGGAACCTCCACATGCTGCAGGTGCGGCCCTAAAAAGCACAATGTGTAGGGAGCACCTATGAATAGAAAAAGATAATCCAATTTTCAAATGAACAGCAAACTTCAACAAGCACTTTGCCAAAGAGAACATCTGCATGGCCCATGAGCATATAAGAGTTACTGCACCTCACTGCCACTTCAGAAGATGCCAATTAAAATTCCAGTGAAATACTGGGACATACCCACAGGAACAACTAAAATTAAAAGGCCAGCAAAGCAAAGTGTTGACAAGAACATTGAGCAACTTGCACACTCATACTTCACCGGCAGGTACCAGAACCATCTTGGAAAACTATTTGGCCCTGTCTACTCTAGAAAATCCAGTTCTGCACTCGGCCTTAACAATCTGCTGTCAAAAGGAATGAGCTTCCGCAGCCAAAGACATGCAGCGTAATTCTAAAGAGCCAAAACTTGGAAATAACTCGAATGTCCACAATAGCAGAATGGAGAGATCGTGGGAATAATTGGACAGCAGAAAAACACACAGCCCTAAAAAGACCAAAGTACAATAAAACGAAATAAAAGTACAATTAACTAACTTCATAAGCAATCAAACAATCACCCCATGAAGGCTTTCCCCGTGGGATTAGAGAGAGCCTGAACTGGAAGCCAACAGACCTCGAAAGGCGAAAGGCGAAAGGCGCATTCCTGCCTTCTCCCCCGACCTCCATCCAGACCCCGGCCTCTCCTCTCGCTGCTCCGCTGGCTCCTCCTAGGCCGCGCTTCCCCAGGAAGGAAATTCAGTCACCGCCTGGGCGACGAGGCCGCCGACCCAGAGATGACAGATGGGAGGGAAAGTTGAGCAGAGAGCCCCTGATGGATTTGGCAAAAGGTGTCCTTTTCTGTACGAATGTTACTTTGATTTTTTTTTAAAGTTCAGGGACCTGCTGCATCGTGCAGGGAACTCTATGTTCTGTGGTAACCTATATAGGAAAAACATCTGAAAAAGACTGAATATGTGTGTACGTGTAACTGCATCCCTTTGCTGTGCTGCAGAAATTAACACAACCTTGTAACTCAGCTATACTTCAATACAATTCTTTAAAAATTAAACAAAAAAAATTGACCACAATCATGTTAACCGATGGCTTGGTGACGCTTTGATTGGAAATGCAAAAGTAGACACGCGCTCTATAATGCCATAATATTTCTGTTCTAAACGGCCATCCAATGAGCCAAAGCTTTTAGCAAAGTTCCCCCTACAATGTCTGGATTCCTAAACGGACTCACCCACTTCTAGGGATCTGTAGCCTGCAATTTGAAAAACACTGCCCTGGATCACATTTTTATTTTTTTGTCTTTTGTCTTTTTTAGGGCTGCCCTTGTGGCATACGGAGGTTCCCAGGCTAGGCGTCGAACTGGAGCTGCAGCCATAGCAACACAGGATCGGAGCCGTGTCTGCAACCTACACCACAGCTCATGGCAACACTGGATCCTGAACTCACTGAGCGAGGCCAGGGATCGAAGCCACATCCTCACGGACACTGTGTCAGGTTGTCTACCCTCTGAGCCACAGTGAGAATGTCTCCATAGTGAAACAGATTGTCCATCTGCAGTAAGTGCCTTAGGAGAGAATGTACACTAAGAGCAGGGACTGTGGAAAAATGTCCACAGAACAGTCTCTATTTTTTTAAAGGCTACACATGTAGCATATGGAAGTTCCCGGGCCAGGGATCGAACCCGAGCCACAGCTGTGACCTCAGCCACAGCTGCAGCAACACAGGATCCTTTAACCCAGTGTTCCCTGCTGGGGACCCAACCCAAGCTGCCGCAGCTACCCGAGCCACTGCAGTCAGTTCTTAACCCACCGTGCCACAGGGGGAACTCCCAGACCCGTCACTATTTTCAGCGTTTATTTTCCTCACCGTAAAATGAGTACACAAGAAAGTGGGTAAGAAAAGTAATGCGACACTGCCAGTTCCTCAGGCCCCTGGTTGAACTGGCTGGGCGGAGCGGGGTCTCTGGCCAATCTGCCTGAGAGGCCCCAAACCCAGGGGTCTGGTGGGTATTCTGGGTGACAGAGCACCTGTCTGCATCATCAGAGCTGAGTCAGAGTCCCGCCCTGGCCTGCCTCTCCCACCGCGAGACCGCAGCCTGTGACCGTGGCTCCTCTGAACTGTGGGAAGAAAGACTTCATTGTAGAAGGGATTTTGAGTCCGAATTCAAATTAGGCGACTGCCCACCCCCCTTCCTTGCGCTCTTCTGTCTCTCCCTCATTCATATTTTAAATCATGCTAACTTGCTACATTGAATGAAAGGGCTCTCTTATTCTCCAAACCCTGCTGGCTTAGTCTCCGTGCCTACCTGCGGCAGCAGGTAAAATGGTTAGACACAAGCAGTGAAGTCAGAAAGATCAGAGGTTTTTTTATTTTTTTGTCTTTTTAGGGCCACACTTGTGGCACATGGAGGTTCCCAGGCTAGGGGTCAAATTGGAGCTGTAGCTGCCAGCCTACACCACAGCCACAGCAATGCTGGATCCGAGTCGCGTCTGTGACCTCCACCACAGCTCACAGCAATGCTGAATCTTTAACTCACTGAGCAAGGCCAGGGATCGAACCCATGTCCTCGTGGATACTAGTTGGGTACGTTACCACTGAGCCACCAAGGGAACTCCAAGATCAGAGTTTAAATCTGAACTTGGCTGTGTAATCTTGGGCAAATTCCTTAACCTCTCTGAGCCTTCGTTGCCTTACCATCAACCCAGGGCTACCCACCGTGAGCTAGTGTGTGTTCCCAGCTGAGCACCTTGCTGGCACCGACCGGGCTTCGAGGCCTGGCAGTTACTAAAGCGAGTGAGAAAAACAACGAATGGCTCTTTGGTATCCTGAACCTCCTGGCTTTGACTTTAGGCAGCATTTCTCAGCTTTGGATGAGAATCATCTGGAAGGCTTTGAAAAATCCCGATGTCCAGACCTCACGCGGGGCCTCGTGACGTCAGCATCTCTGGGGGTGGGGCTAGGTGTTGCCCAGGTAACTCCAGTTCGGGGCGAGGAGGTCCCGGAGATGAGGCTGAGTGATAAACCCACCCGGGGCACCTGCGCTGCTGGAGGAGGTACGGATGCTCAGACGGAAGCCCCTCGTCTCCAGCAATCCGGAAGCGAATGACAGAGCCACATCCTGTGGCTCTGAGCCCAGAGACCCAAATGCCAGGCAGCTGGAAGCTGATGAGAGCCTTTCCGCTGCAAAGGGGCCCCGGCCCTTCCCAGGGGCCAGGAGGCCTCTGCACGTGCCCTGACTCTCCTGACCAGTGCAAGGGGCTGTTTCCCTCTGCCCTGGCCGGGAACCGGGCGCTGCTCTGCTCTTCCGCGGGGGCCACAGCTGTCTGTTTCTGGCCGGGAGCAAGCAGGCCCTGGCTCACTCACTGGGGACACCTCACCGCGCCCTCTGTTTCTATTTTCAGAGCGTCAGGCT
>PVHT020000257.1:19735651-19745792 GCA_004024745.2 Catagonus wagneri | reverse complement strand
CCCCAGGGGAATTTTCCAGAGGCCACCAGCAGCCAGCCCTCCCCTGCTTTTCTGATGGCGGGAATGCTGCTGTAGCCGGTGAAACCACGGGGCTTGGGCTGGGGGACCTTCCTCGAGCGCCAGTGGGTGAGTAAGAAGAGCGGGAGTGGGGACAGGGCCTGCAAAGCCTAAAGCCCTCGGAAGGAACCTGTCAGGGAAAAACGGAGAGCAAAAGGCAGGTGTGTCACCGAATCTAACTTAGATCTCCTCTGAAGCACGCGTGCACTCGCAAAACCCAGGAGAAGTTAAAGAAAACGTAGAAGAAAATGATCTCTTGTCCCTGTTTTTCTATCAAAAGAACCACAAGGCCTGCAGCCTCTTCCAAGATGACGCAAGGGGCTGGGAACTTGGGCTTCGGACCCAGCGTGACACCAGGAAAACAATTTCTGGTTTTAAAAACCATCCTTCTAAATTATTTCTGACAGTAGAGCACACAGGCTCTACTCCTTGTGACTGAGTTGTGGTCCTAAGGGAAGAAGGAGGAGAAATTTTTTTTTTTTCTGCTTTTCAGGGCCACAGCTACGGCATGTGGAGGTTCCCAGGCTAGTGGTCAAATCGGAGCTGCAGCTGCTGGCCTACGCCACAGCCATGGCAACGCAGGATCCTTAACCCACTGAGCAAGGTCAAGGATCCTCATAGATACTAGTCAGGTTCTTAACCCGCCGAGCCACAGTGGGAACTCCCAGGGGAGGCATTTTACAAAACATGGTTTTGATCCCAGAAGTCCTTTTGCTTGACAACTTAAATTCATTATTCATTTAAAATAATTCAAAAAATTCAGGAAAAGCAACATCACGCACAACTGAATTCCCTACCCCCCATTCAGAATCCCAGGAAATTTTCCACTGAATTCTAGAATGGTCTAGAATGGCAAGCTCCTGTGTAACTGTTTAACAGCGGATCTAGCTGGCTAAATGAGGGTTCTTAATCCAACAGTTAACGGATCACTCACTCTGTCGACTTCCAGCTCCTGGCGCTGGCAGTGGGGATGACACGGGGACTAACACACAGCCCCTACCTGGTGGGGGCTCTCAGGAGGGCGAAATCAGCAGAGAAATGGCCCCTTATGGTACAGGGACGACCCGGAGAATATAAAGAGGGGCCTTTTGTCTACAGGAGTAAGGAAAGCCTGCCGGAGCCTTCCTAAGCGCTTGCTTCACAGCTAAGCTCCTCTCAGACTTTCCCAGGGCTTTTCAGAATGAGGTGTAAAAACTTCCCCTACAAAACAGAACCAAACAAAAAACCCACACCTAATCATCTCTTCCTGAGATGTCTTCCCAGATTTGAGCTGGTGATCATTTACCGCTTCAAAGCAACCGGATTTAAAGGCTCGCCATGGTTTTCCCTATTCGGAGGACTGTCTGATCTCATTTTTTTTTTTAATCCTTGCTTAGTTACTCACTGTCATGATAACTTGTGGCAGTGAGTTCTCCTGGGTTACTATTCACTGGGGAAGGCAAAGCACTCTTTGTTTCACCGGTTGAGATTTGTGGGGCAACCATTATGTTCCTGTTAAGAGAAAAGCTGAGTATAAGCTGGTTAACAGCCACTAAAAGGGGCCATTCACAGCTCTGCCGGGGGTGCGGATGGGGTCGAGAGCCAGGAGCTCTGGCACCTAGTCCCCGTCCTGCTTCCCGGTACAAGCCATCTCAATCACTCAACATCTGCATCTGTAAAAAGAGAATAGTTTCTTGGGATGTGGCACCGTTTTGGAACAGCACCGGAAACGAGGACTGTGCGTTCTACAATCTACATATTTGCTCTCTGATTTCTCCCCAGGGACGGTTTCTCCTACCTCTGATGATCTCACCTGTCCAGCCTCTGCGCAGTCTTTTGAGCTAAGGGTTTCAATATTCCATCATCCAACGAATGCATTGATTGGGCACTTACATCAGACCTCGGACGAAGAATGCTAGAGCCAAGGTCTCCGACATGTGGTCCGGGAGGCCCAGACGTCCCTTTTAAGGGTTGCAGAAGGTCAGAATTCAAGCATGGTTCCTTCAAGCTGCCAGGTACATAAATGGATTTTAATGTCACACGGAATGCAAAGTTGATTGACACAGTTTCATTAGAACTAAATATTTAAAAAAAAACCATCATTTGTCAAGTTTTTCTGTGGTATCAAAAAAAAAGGTATCTGTAATTACTTGAAAAGACTATCAAAATAGTCCTTTCTTTTGCAACTTCATATCAAAGTGGGTCTGACTTGTCTTCTTATACTTCAACTAAAAGAGCATATTGTGTGTGATAAAATGTAGAAGCATATAGGAGAATCTAGCTGCCTTCTATTAAGCCAAACATTATAGACATCTGCATTATGATAATTCACGTCACTTCTCACTGACTTTCCTTTGTTTTGAAAAATATAATTATTTTTAATAAAATGTGCTAGTTGTATTAATATGTATTATATTCGATGAACTAAGTCAATTTTTTATTTTTTATATTTTTATTTTCTCATCAAGACAGAGCATTTACTATACCACAAAAGTTTCTTTTTTTCCCCCAATATTTTTAAATGTCTCTCTCTTTTTTTTTTGGTCTTTTTGTCTTTTGAGGGCCACACCCATGGCATATGGAGGTTCTGCCGTCTAATCGGAACTGTAGCCGCAGGCCCAAGCCACAGCCACAGCAATGTGGGATCCAAGCCACGTCTGCAACCTACACCACAGCTCACGGCAACGCCGGATCCTTAACCCACTGAGCAAGGGCAGGGATCGAACCCGCAACCTCATGGTTCCTAGTCGGATTCGTTAACCGCTGAGCCACGACAGGAACTCCTGGTTTTGTTTTTAATGTGGTAAACATCAATAGATATAATCAACATAAGCAAGCGCTTTGCTATTTTTCCTAACTTTTTAAATTAAATGTTTTAGGGAGCTTCTCCAACTGCTTCTGGTTTGCTATGGATGGTTCCAATTAGTTTTTGCTCAAACTTTTAAAATTTGTAAATAGATAAATAAATTTTTATACTGAGATTGCTAGATAGTTAGAAGTAATACAGGAGTTCCCATCGTGGCTCTGCAGAAACAAATGTGACTAGCATCCATGAGGACGCAGGTTCAAGCCCTGGCCTCGCTCAGTGGGTTAAGGATCCGGCATTGCCGTGAGCTGTGGTGTAGGTTGTAGCTGCAGCTGAGATCCTGTGTTGCTGTGGCTGTGGCGTAGGCCGGCGGCTACAGCTCTGACTGGACCCCCTAGCCTGGGAACCTCCATATGCCACAGGTGTGGCTCAAAAAAAAAAAAACAAAAAAAGATAAGAAGAAGAAAGAGAAGTAACACAAGGAAACACCAGGTACCTTTTACCCAGTAGCCTGCAAAACCCGGGTGTGACATCACAGCCAGGATGCTGACCTTGATAAGGTTAAAACACAGAGCATTTCCAACACCCCTGGGAGCCCCCGTGTTCCCCTTTTATAGCTGCAGTTATTTCACTCCCACCTCCATCGCTTCCTCAACCACTGGCAACCCCTCGTCTCTTCTTCATTCCTATGATTTTATCATTTTAAGAATGTTATGTATGTAAATGGATGCATACAATACATAACCTTTTGGAAGTCGTTCATTTCACTCAGCATAATTCTCTGGAAGTGAATCCAGATTTTTCCATGTATTAAGAGTTCATTCTTTCTTGCTTGCTGTACCATAGTTTGTGTAGCCATTCACTCATTGAAAGCATCTGGGTTGTTTTCAGTGTGGGGTTATTATTAATAAATCTGACCCACACAGTGTTGTACAGGTTTTCGTGTGAACATAAGGCTTTGTTTCTCTGGGATAAATGCCCAGGAATATAATGGCTGGGTCAGTTGGTGGTTGTTTATTTAGTTGTTAAAGAAACTGCCAAATTGTTCTCCAGAGTGGCAGTATCATTTTACGCTCCCACCAGCCATGGGTGAGTGATCCAGTTTCTCTGACCTTATCTCCGCCAGCATCGGTTGTTGTTATACTTTTTGTTTTTATTGATGCATTCTGATGTGTTTGTAGTGATGTCGCACCATGCTTTGGGTTTGCATTTCCCTGGTAGTTAACGATGCTGAACATTTTTTGATTGTGCTTGTTTCCTATCTTTGTGTCTTTTTGGTGAAATGTCTCTTCATATCTTCGGCCTGTGTACGAATTGGATTGTCCGCTCTTTCACTGTTGAGTTTGGAGCATTCTTTTTATATTCTAGATCATAGTCCTTTGCTGGATATGAGGTTTGCAAATACTTTCTCCCATTGTGTGGCTGGTCTTTTTAATCCTCTTAATGCAATCTAAATGCCGTTTATTTCCTTTTCTTGCCTTGTCACACTAGCGAGAGTCAGCACTATGCTTAATGAGCGTGGTAAGAATATACAGTCCTGCCTTGTTCCTGATCTTAGAAGGAAAACATTCAATCTTTTACCATTAAGTATAATGTTGACTATAGGGTTTTTGTACATGCTGTTCATTCAATTGAGCAAGTTCTCTTCGATTTCTATTTCTTCAAGAGCTTTGATCCTGAATGAATGTTGAATTTTGTCAAACACTCCTGCTGCATTAAGTGATAGTATCATGTGCTTCTTTTTTAGCCTGTGCATATGAAGGATTACGTTAATCAATTTTCAAATATGGAACCAGCCTTGCATCTCTGGAGTAAAGCTCACCTGGTCATGGTGAACAATTCTTTTGACATAGAGTTAAATTCTATTTGACATATTTTGTAAAGAATGGCCCCTTTTAGTGGCTGTTAACCAGCTTGCAAGGAACTTCTGAATCTACTTTTATGAGGGCCTGAAATTTTTTATATGCTCTTTGTCTGGTTTTGGTATCAGGGTAATAACAGTTTCATGGAATGAACTGCAAGGTGTTTTCTCTCTTCATTGTGTCTTCTCTCTTTGTGTTTTGCTAGAGATTGCACCTTCTCTCTTCTATTTTCTGAAAAGAGATTGTATAGAATTATGTAGAATTGGTATTATTTTTTTAAAATGAATGGTGGCATTCTCGAGCAAAATTATCAAAGCCTAGAGATTTTTGCAAGTTATTTAATTATAAATGCTAGAGATTTATCAATTTTATGATCCTTTCAAAGAACCAACTCTTTTTTCATTGATTTTTCTTTATTTGGAAACACATTTCTCTGTTTAATTTTATTAATTTGTGCCCTGGCTTTATTATTTTCTTTCTTTTGCTTGCTTTGAATTTATTGAAGTTCTTAAAGTGGGAACTTAAATTATTGCTTTGAGACTTTTTATTTTTTTTTAACACTACATTATTACGCATTTAATACTAGACATTTCCTTCTTAGCACTGCTTTATGTGTGTCCCACAAATTTTACTGTGTTGTATTTTCATTTTCGTTCACCCTTGTATTTTAAAAAACTTCTCTTATGATCACCTCTTTGACCCATGAATTATTTGAAACATGTTGTTTAGTTTCCAAGTGTCTGGAGATTTTCGTGTTATCTTTCTGTTATTGATTTCTACTTTGTTTCAGTTATGGTCAGAGCATACATACTATATGATTTAAAATTTTTTTAATTTTTTTTTTTTTATGGCCCAAGGTGTGGCCTATCTTGGTCTATGTTCCGTGGGTGCTTGAAAAACATGTGAATTCTGCTCTTTTTGGGTGGAGTGTTCTTTAAATGCTGATTCAGTCCAGAGGATTGATGGGTGTTGAGTTCTTCTATGTCATTGTTGATTTTATATCTAGTCGATCTATCAGTTGAGAAATGGATGCTGAAGTCTACAGCTGTAATTGTGGATTTATCTATTTCTCTTTTCAGTTATATCAGTTTTTGCCTCACACTCTTTGTAGCTCTGGTGGTTGGTGCATATACATATAGCATTGCTATGTCTTTTTCTTTTTTTCTTTTTAGGGCCACACTTGTGGCATATGGACGTTCCCTGACTAGGGGTCAAATCAGAGCTGTAGCCCCTGGCCTGGCGCCACAGCCATAGCCATAGCCATACCAGACCTGAGCCATGTCTGTGACCTACACCACAGTTCATGGCAAACTGGTAAGATGATGATACAGGAGTCTGTGATAATTTTGTTTCTCTTAGTGTCTTTTCACTCTTCCCTATTTACACGATAATTATCTTTAATGTTTCCTCTGACTACATAGAACCACATTATAAGTGTGATTTTTCTTCAATCATTAGACATTATTTAGAAAGTTTAATGCGAGAAGAAAAGCTTATTATATTGACCCATGTTTTTCTTTACTGTGCTCTTTCTTCTGTCCTGATGTTGCAAGATTCTCGGTTTTATCATTTACTTGTGTTTAGAGAATTTTCTGTAGCCATAATTGTAGGGTGAGTTGGTTAATGACAGATTTTCTTGGTTACCCTTCATCTGACCATGTCTTTATTTCCCCTTCATTCCTGAAAGATATTTTTGCTAGTTCTTCTAGAAGATGTTCAAGTAACACACAGGAAGGGTGATTTTAAGCTTATTTTCCTTTAGTTTTCAGAAGTTTAATTACGCTATGTCTTGGCATGTACTTATTTGGGTTTATCATGTTTGGAGTTTGCTCAACTTCATTTTTTATTTTCTTTCCTTCTTTCTTTTTTTTTAAGCTGTGTCTATGGCATATGGAAGTTCCCAGGCCAGGGATCAAACCTGAGCTATAGCAGTGATAATGCCAAATCCTAACGGCTAGGTCAACAGGGAACTCCTACTCAAATCTATAGATTTATGCATCATACTAAATTTGGGAAGTTTTCAGCTATTTTTTTTTAAATTTCTTTTTCTGCCTCACTCTCCTCTCTCCTTTCATTAAGTCCATTACACAAATGTGGAATATTTTCTTGTGGCCTCATAGGTCCTTAAGTGTCTCTCCTTTTTTTTTTCCTTTTTTCCAGTACATTTTCTCTCTTTTGTTCACATTGGGTAATTTCTGCTTTTCCGTCCTCCAGTTTATCGATTCTTTCCTCTGTTCCCTCCATTCTTCCGTTGAGCCCATCTACTGAGCTTTTTATTTCTGTTGTTATACTTTCCAGTTCTAAAATTCCTATTTGGTCTTCTGCTTCTACACTGAGTCTTTAACTACTTCCTCCTCCTCCTCTTCCCCTTCCTTCTTCCCTTCTCCTTCTCCTCCTCCTTCTATTAGTTTTAAGCATAATCATGATGCTTGTCCAAGCATTCTCATCATGGCTGCTTTAAAACCTCTGTCAGATAATTCTACCGTGTTTGCTGTCAGGGTATTGGCATCTATTAATTTTTTTCATCCGGTTTAAGATCTTCTTGGTTCTTAGTATAACAAGTGACTTTTTTTTTAAATTGAACCCGGACATTTTTTTTTAATTATGTTAGGATACTCTGGCTATCATCTACACCGGCTTCCTCTGACACAACTCTGGCATGGGAGAAGGCGGAGCATGACCTCATTACTGCCAAGGAGATGCCCAAGTTCCCCACTCAGCTTTCAACGGCAGCCAAGCTGGCGATGCCTATTTATACTGGACAGTAGTGGGAGTTCCAGCTCCCCATCTGGTCTCCGCCGAGCTGACCTCATCCTCTCTGGGAAACGGTGAAAGTCCTGACTCTGCAGGAAGCTTCCTCTGACATCACCTCGCGAGGTCGCAGGGGATACAGACTCGTGACTTCCGGCGGGGGCGGGGTAGGTACCCAGGCGCCCCACCTGGTCTCCACCGACCACATGTATGTGTGTGTGTGCGCAGGCGCATGAGCTCATTGTAGGCTGGCAGGGATGAAGAGTGCCAGCTTGCTACTTGGCCTTCTTTGGCACTCGCCTGGTGCGGGGTTGGAATAATTCCTTATACCCTTATAGGGTAGAAGTCAAGGCTCCCCACTTGGTCTTCATTGGCACGGGCTGGACAGGGCCGTGGTTTTTGTCTAGAGTGGAGTGGTTACTGCCTGAAAGCTTTCTATCTTGCTCAGCCGGCCCTTTCCTGGTCCTTTCTCTAGAAAGAGAAGACTTTTGTTGGAGGTTTTCTTGTCTACACACACAGATGTTTTCCAGGTTACCGGCTTTTTCTGTTCCCAGTCTGGGACATACGAGGCAAAAAATAAGCCTGGAGCTTTCTTATGTTTGTTTTATATATAATGCCTAGGGCTTTTAGTTGTACCTACTGGGGGGAATATGAAAAAGTTTGCCTAATCCATCTTCCGGAACAGAAGCCCCTTAATTTTTTTATTGAGAGTATGAAGGATCCTGAGGCTACAAAATGAGATCTTTGCTCTCGGGTTTATAGTCTTGCTGTGAACGTGAACAGTAGAGGTTTTTAGCATTTCGCTCTAGACACTAAACAGTATGTTCTTAAGTAAAATAAGCTACCACCAGTTATATGTGGTAAAAAAAAAACAAAAACAAAATAGTCCCCTTCTAGTTATCTTATTGTTGCAGAGACTCACTTTTCAGCTCTCCGGGTCAGCTTACCCCCACGGCGCCACACCACAGTATACCCACAGCGGTAGCAACAATCTGTTATTTGCAGAGCCTGTGACAGCTTACAAAGTGCCCTCACGTACATGCTGACATCTGATCCTCGCAACAGCCATATAAGGTGGGCAGAGCTAGTATTGTTATTAGAGCTGACATTTAGCTGGCACACAGCAGTACAGCTGTACTGGCTGCTGAAATAATAAAATACTTCTGTAAAAGCTGCTGCCTCGAGCCCCCGGGTGCCCCACCACCACCACCTGCCCCATACCTCCTAATGATCCTGTAGTTGAAATGTTAATTCTGGGCCAAGAAGCGACCTCAGATTTCACGGGGCACTGCCCAAGCCACGCCTCCACTTTGACGGTAGGCTCTGAGGCCATGACGGGCCCACGGTCTTCCATTAGACATTTCAGGACTCAAAGGTCCACATCTTTCTTAAGCCAATAGCTAGACAAGCATTGGGGCTGACAGGTGGCCCCACTGAGGCCTGCGCACACAGCCTGCTGGTTTCTCCCGCCCCTCTGGGCCTTGGCACCTGCTGTCCCCCAAATGATGGAAAGCACGCACCTGCAAAATCTCCTCCAGGAGGCTCCGCCCCTGCCCACCTCCCCTCCAAGCCTCCCTGCAGCACACCTGCCCCCCACCCGTCACACACGCCAGATTTTATTCCCGGGGGAAACAGGCTCTGTAATGAATCATGCGTGTCTGGTTTACGTATCTCCCCAGAGACTATAGGGCCCTTGAGGAGAAGGACTACGTCTTAGAATCGCCTCCATCATCTGGAACAACAGGTAGTGTCCATGTCGGGTTCTCTAAAGCCCATAAAAAATACTGACCGATTGGCACGTCACCAGGGCAAAGCATGGTCCTTGCAGACAGGAAGACGCAGTCAGGAAACCGCCTCTGCTCTCTCCTTCCTCTTACTGGTTTTCCACTCAGGGTTTCATACGCACGTACACGCCCATGAAACAAGACGTTAACGCTTGTGCCCTCGACCATTGAAGGGCAGGTTTTCACTCAACAGGTAAATGATTGGTGCTCAGTCCCCACGCGATTTCTTACGTGGATATATTCAACCACCACAAAATGACATAAACTTTGATGAGTTCAGGGGAATGTGGAACTAAGCAGAACCTTTGGACTCTGTTGGCAGGTTGTTAGGAGGACACCCAGGCCAGCTGCACAGTGTCGAGGGCTCTGCCCCACGTCCCTCAAGGGGCCCGCCTGGACCACGGGATCATTTTCAGGAAACACTGCATGAAATCCTCTTGGTCCGTGGAGGCCAACTTGTGGGATGATCCTGGTGTAGACAAGCCGGCTCCAGGTTTCTGAGGCCTGACAGGCTGGGGGTAACACTGAGCAGTGGCTGTGGCCGGGCAGGTATGTGAGGGACAGTGAGGGTTAGGAGCCCGCTTGGCCTGCGGTGGCCGAGTGCCCAGCTGGGACGCCTGGACGGCCTCCTGCTCTGCCCAGAGGCTGCTCTTTCAAGGGGTAAAACCTGTGGCCACCATACATAGAATTCAGAATCTTCCAGTGAGTGGCCAGCTCTGCCTTTCAGTCTGCAGTTTGCTTCTCGCCTGAGAAAGACACCGTGGGAAGGTGGGGAGGAAAGTGAGAGGATTAAAAATGACAGGGAAGGAGAAAGGGGGAAGAGGAGACTGTGAGAAAAGGAAGAGAAGGAGGAGCTGGGAGCCACACCAGTCAGACAGTCAGACAGTCAGTCAGTCAGTCAG
>PVHT020000257.1:19719306-19734651 GCA_004024745.2 Catagonus wagneri | reverse complement strand
CGGTCAGTCAGTCAGTCAGTCAGTCAGACGGTCAGTCAGACAGTCAGTCAGCGTGGGAACAGCCCTGGGCCCTGAGGAGGCACCCAGTGTGTGGGCAGGATGCTGAACAAGCCTAGCACCTACAGGTTTGTTTTTCCAGAACCTCCACAAGTAAACAACCTGGAGCACAAAACTTGCTGTCTGCTCGCTGCTGCCAGAGTGGAAACAGTGAGACGGCGGAGGAACACGTGCCTGTGGTGGGGCTGAGGCGGCAGCAGGGCTGAGCGGGCTGCCGCTGTCCCCAGGCCCCCACCACGAGTCAGTCTGGAGCTCCCCACCTCACCTCTGCCTCGTAAACAAACCCACACAGCGACAGACACACGCAGACTTACAGACACCCACAGACGGACACACAGACACAGACACACAGAGAGAGACACATATAGACACACGGACACACAGAGACACATATAGACACACGGACACACAGAGAGAGACACATACAGACACAGACACACAGAGAGACACATATAGACACGTAGACACACACACACAGATATACACAGACGTGCACACAGTCATACACACAGGGACACACACAGACAAAAACAGAGACACAGACATATGCGGATACACACAGACACACACACACTGGCCCCCCCCACAGACTTGCATAGACACACACAGACATACACAGACACACAGACAGACACACACAGAGACAGAAACACACACACACACAAACTGACACGCCTAGTCCCCTTTCTGCATGAAGGTCTCAGGTCAGATACTCAGCTAAATAATCCCCAGCTGAACCAGCCTTTTTTCAAGATGCTGCAACACAGGCGTTCCCATCGTGGCTCAGCGGTAACAAACCTGACTAGTATCCATGAGGTTGTGGGTTCGATCCCTGGCCTCGCTTAATGAGTTAAGGATCCGGATTTGCTGTGAGCTGCGGTGTTGATCGCAGACGCGGCTTGGATCCCGCGTTGCTATGGCTGTGGTGTAGGCCAGCGGCTCTAGCTCTGATTCCACCTCCTGGCCCGGGAACTTCCATATGCCAAGGATGCGGCCCTAAAAAAAAAAAGGTATAAAAAATAAGATGAGGCCGCCCTCCGGCCCAGTGCAAGGAGTCTGTGGTGTCGGCAGGCTGGGTTCTATGCCGGTAGCCGGCCCCCCGGGCTGGGGCTGGCCCTGCTGCAAGCTGGATGCTCACCTTTGCTCCTTGCTCAGGGATCGTGGCTTGAGAATTTTGATTTTGTTTTACCTTTCTGTGGTTTTGAGTGGCTCAAGTATCTAAAGAAAAAACACATTCTCTTTCTGTGTTTTCCTCGTTTACCGCCCTCCCACCCCAGGGCTGGTGATCGCTTGGGAGAGGTGTTTTCCCAAAGGGAATTATATCTTTAGGAAAACGGCAGCGCTGCATCTGAGTTTGCGGTGCCGCTTAGAAGCCACACCCGCCGTTTGGTCCTCTGGCCGAGGCCTGGCCGGGAGCCCCAGCCCCAGTGGGTGCTGCTCTCCTCGCCGCCCCGGTGGGGGCGGCCCGGGTGGGGACAATGGCCTCTTTCATCAGAGGCAGGTGGTTGGGTTGCGACATCCAGGCAGGCCCAGCTGCCACAGGCTGAGCTGAAAGTGGCAGGAAATACGTTTCCCGAGGGAAGGCGGCTGAACGGGTGCCTGGAGGAGCCCAGCCCACACCCCACCTCAGGGCTGAGAGCGGCTGGGAGACCCGGGGCCGCGGGACCTGGCACGGAAGCACCTTGGCTCCTGGTGACACAGGGAGTTCCAGCCCCGCTGCTGGGCCTCTGCATGCCGGGTCCCCAGATGTTCCCACCGGAGGCCCCCCAGGCACCCTGGGGACTTGTCTTTCTCTGGGTGCTGCCGTTCTGACGGTTACATATTTGTAATCACAACCTTCATAAAGCCTCAGCCAACCCCACCCAAGCCAGAATGAATGGCCCTCGTGAGAAGTCAAATGGCACGTCGCTTACACGCTGGGCATTTGCCACCTTCTTGAGTGTTATTTCTGTGTTGCGGGCCGTTTAAGGGCATACCTTGTTTTTATAGAGCTTTGGAGAGACTGCTTTCTTTCTTCTTCTTTTTTTAAGCAAATTGAAGGTGTGGGTGGTCCTGCATTGTCAGGTGATGGTTTCTTTTTTTGTTTTTTTCTGTCATTTTAGGGCAGCACCCATGGGCATGCGGAAGTTCCCAGGCTAGGGGTCAAATCAGAGCTGTCGCTGCTGGCCTACACCACAGCCACACTAGGTCCCAGCTGTGTCTGCGACCTACACTCTGAGCGGGGGCCAGGCATTGAACCCGCATTCTCATGGATACTAGTGGGGCTCGTAACCGCTGAGCCACGATGGGAACTCCAGTAAAGGATTTCTCAATGACGGTATATAAATTGTTTTGCAGACACGATGCTAGTGGGCACTTCATAAATGACAGTATAGGAGCTGCTGTCGTGGCCCAGTGGTTAACGAACCCAACCAGGATCCATGAGGTCTCCGGTTCGATCCTTGGCCTTGCTCAGTGGGATAAGGATCCAGCATAACCATGAGCTGAGCTGTGGTATAGGTCACAGGTGTGTCTTGTATCTGGCGTTCCTGTGGCTGTGGTGTAGGCTGGCAGCTGCAGCTTGGATTTGACCCATAGCCTGGGAAACTCCATATGCCATGGGTTTGGCCTTAAAAAGAAAAATAAATAAATAAATAAGTAAGTAACAGTATAATGTAAACTTACCTTTTATTTTATTATTTTTTTTTTTTTTGCCTTTTGTCATTTTTATGGCCGCGGGTTTATGGCAGCACCCGCGGCATGTGGAGGTTCCCAGGCTAGGGGTCTAATCGGAGCTGTGGCCACTGGCCTGCACCGCAGCCACAGCAACGCAGGATCCGAGCCGCGTCTGCAACCTATACCACAGCTCACGGCAACGCTGGATCGTTAACCCACTGAGCAAGGGCAGGGATCGAACCCGCAACCTCATGGTTCCTAGTCGGATTCGTTAACCACTGCGCCACGACGGGAACTCCCCTAAACTTACCTTTTAGAGGCACTGGGGAACCAGAAAATTCATGTGACTTGCCCTGTTGCCTTGGTCTGGGACCAAAGCTGCAGAATTTCAGAGCTCTGCTTATTTTAGGGTCCATCTCCCCCATCCCTGGATTCCACCCCACCCCCAACGCCCCAATGTGGGTGCAGAGAATGAAGATAGGTTTGGGTGGAGGAGGGGAAGCCACGCAGCAGGACAGCCTGGAGTGAGAGCAGTGACAGGCCTCTCTCTGCCCTCCAGGGGCGGCTCAGCTCTGCTCCAGCGGAGGCTGCCTTCTTCCGGTTTTTTGTTTTAGTTTTTATTTCTCTATTTTGGCCACCCCATGGCATATGGAGTTCCTGGGCCAGGGATCAGATCCGAGCCACTGTTGTGATCTACACTGCAGCTGTGGCAACACCAGATCCTCAAGCCACTGTGCTGGGCCCGGGAATCGAACCTGTGTCCCAGTGCTCTAGAGACACTGCCAATCGCCTTGTGCCACAGCAGGAACTCTGAAATATTGACTTCTGTCCACTGAGGACCTGAAGGAAAGCAGCTGTACGCAGTTATCCGGGAGGCGCTTGGCCAGCAGACACTCGGAAAAGTCCTTAAATCAGCCTTCTGCCGCCACCAGCAGGTGGAACGACCTGGCACTGGCCTCTCTTCCCAAAGCCTCTGGGCCTGGGGATGCTGCCCGCAGAGTCAGGCGTGGCCACGAACCCCACGAGGGCCTGCAGTCCTGTATCCTGGGGCTGAGGCCAGGGAGGGGCCCACAAGGGGGCAGGGTGTGCGCGGGGGCGGGGCGCGCAGGGGGCGGGGCGCGCAGGGGGCGGGGCGCGCAGGGGGCGGGGCGCGCAGGGGGGCGGAACCAGCGCTGGCATTGGAGTTGCAATCTTACACAATTTGTAAGAGAGAATCACAAATGACAGGCACACATTGCAGTCCAGGGTCTGGGGGGAGGCCCACAGGAGGAAGGAACCTAAATCTTGCGTTTGCTTAGCTTCACCACAAATCCACCTCTGGAACCACCTACTAAGCAGTGGGCGGGAGAGTTCCCTGATGGCCTAGCGGTTAAGGACTTGACATTGTCATTGCCGGGGCTCGGGTTTGATCCCTGACCTGGGAACTTTAAGAAGAGAAGCCGGAGGGAGTGGGGATTTGTTTCCTAGAGCTACTGTCACAAAGTAGCACAAACTGGGGGGGGGGGCGGTTAAAACACCAGCTGTGGATTATCTCCCAGTTCAGCAGGCTGGGGCCGGTAGAGACCGGCGTCGAGTCCCATGCCGCCTCTGGCTCCTGCCGAGGAGTCCTTGCTCGCTCCTTCCTAGCTTCTGAGGCTCCGGCGTCCCCAGCTTGCAGCTGCGTCCCTGCCGTCTGTGCTCTTTCCCCGTGTGTCTCTGTCTTCGCACGGCCGTCGAAGGACACCGGCTCTTTGGATTGGAGACCCAGTCTGCTCCCGTCTGACTCACCCCGACCGATCACATCTGCGGTGACCCTTTCTCCAAATGAGGTCACACGCGTGTTGAGGTACCGAAGACTGGGACTTGATGATGTCTGGGGTGTTGGGGGCAGTTCACCCTGTTTCAGGTGGTGAGCAAGGGGGTGCGAGGGCGGTGGGTGAAGCAGCTGGAGTTGTTCTGGAATCCTAGGGTTGGAGACCACCCCCCCGGGGGGCTCCGACTCTGCTGGGCTCCCTGGGTGGGAGCTGATTTCCACCCCTTCCCCGGGCCACCTTCTGAAGCCACAACCTCTCCAGACACCCGCTGTCTGAGCCCCGCTGCTTCATCTTCAGCCTTGCAATCATTACCGCCATAGACTCAGGGACATCCTTCGGTTGTTCTCAGAGACTCTTGGCTGTTCCCACCTAGAACCCTTCCATCCTGCCATTCCCGTGGGTGTGGGTGGAGCCTGTGCCAGGAGCAACACCCAGCCCCCGATCCCTGAGAGCCCACAGCCTGGGGGAAGACAGCAGATGAAGATTCGTCCACAAGGAGCTCCCTGGTGGCCAAGGGGTTAAGGACCAGCATTGTCACCACTATGGCTCAGATGCAATCCATGGCCTGGGCACTTGCACATGCCACAGATGTAGCTAAACAACAAAAACAACAACGACAGAAATTGCCCACAAAATACCAGGCCCATTTAGTCACCAAGCCACATATGTCAGCTCCTGAAGCTCACCCAGGTAAGTGAAAGAGGCAGGTGCATGGGTGGTTAAAGCAGCAGGTAATTTGGGCTGGGATGCGTCGTTGTTTATGATTTTCTTTCCTCTAAGAGGCTTGGCCTCTTAATTATGTTTTGCTTAATCTGTGGAATTAATTTGCGTCTGCTGTGCACACAGCAAGGCCTAAGGAGCTCTGGGTGGCAGGAAGAAGCCGGGCTGGGGTTAAGAGCACACAGATCATCATTAGATGTGTGCCCTACATACACTCTGGAACCCCGGGCCTGCCCAGCAGAGTCAGCCATGGGCTGGCCTGGTTGGATCAACATTCTAATCAACCCAACGCAAAGAGGTCGTGCCATTTGCAAAGAGTCATGTTCCCGTGAAACACACCCTACACACATGCCACCCGCCTGGCTCATCCGGGCCAGTTCAGTCACTTCCTTGGAATCAGCAGTGCCCCAGGCACATCATTTTGAGTGTGAACGACCCACGGATACCGACCCGGGGCCCGGATCCATCTTGTTGGCCCCGTGAGAGAACGGAGCGCCTGCTTCCTGGCCACACAAGCAACAGCAGAAAAAAATTCTGGTTATGCAGGCTTGTGGTTGTTTGGATTCCAGATTAAGAAGCAAGTGTCAGGAGTTCCCGTCGTGGCTCTGTGGTTAACGAATCCGACTAGGAACCATGAGGTTGCGGGTTTGATCCCTGGCCTTGCTTGGTGGGTTAAGGATCCGGCGTTGCCGTGAGCTGTGGTGTAGGTCGCAGACGCGGCTCGGATCCCGCGTGGCTGTGGCTGTGGCGAAGGCCGGCAGATACAGCTCTGATTTGACCCCTAGCCTGGGGACTTCCAGATGCCACAAGTATGGCCAATTAAAAAAAAAAAAAAGGCAGTGTCCTAATGGACATCTGATGGCCTGTATACTGTGCCACCCAGGTTGACCGACCGCCCAGCTGGGGTTAGAGCGGGTCTGATCCTGCTGAACAAGGAAAGGAGGGACCCGCGCGCCGCAGCCCCCACCCATCTGCGGGGGAAGGGCAGCACCTCTGCCCCTCGGATAGTGCCAGTGAGACGCTGCTGTGACTTTTCGCCTGGCCTGTGGACCACTCTGCTGTAGACTTCCGGGCTTTCACTGAAAGCATCAGACATCCACCCCTCTGCCCTCACTTGCCCAGACTCTGTGGGGTCCCAGAGCCTCTCCTTTTCCTGCACTTGCTCTTGACAGCTGCCTGTCATTCCAAGGTACCACGGCAGCCTCCTGATAGGTCAGCTCTGAGCTCCAGTCACCAGGGAGTCCCCATGAAACCACAGGCCACGGATGTGTGGTCATGGGTGTGCTGCCTTCAAAGGGTTAAGTAGGTGTGCCCAAGGGGAAAGCTTTTCCTGCAGCCATCGCCTTGCTGGTCCAGAGATGAGTGAGATGATTCCTCGCAGTGGTGGCTGAGAGCTGCTTTGCATCTGTTTTGTTTATGTCACTAACCTTTGGAGCTTTCATTTGTCTTAGCTGATGATCACCAAAGCATTGAAAACTGGAAACATCCGCTCAAAAATTAATATGTGGTTGGAGTTCCCTCTGTGGTACAGCAAGTTAAGGACCTGGTGCTGTCTCTGCAGCAGCGCAGGTCACTGCTGAGGTATGGGTTTGATCCCCAGCCTGGTGCAGTGGGCCAAGGATCCAGCATTGCCACATCTGCGGTGTCGGTTGCAGCTGCAGCTCAGAGTCGATCCTTGACCCAGGAACTTCCGTATGTCGCGGGTGCGGCCGAAAAAAAAAAAAAGCAGGGATTGTGTTTATTTTTGCTCTCATTGTAACCAAGGAACTAACATAGTACCCAGCTCAGGACAGGCCTGAAATAGGAGTGTTTAGGTGAATGAACAAGTGAGTAAATAAATGAATGACGTTACAGAATGAGAGGCATGGCTAGGAACAGGAAGGACCCAGGTGAGCCACAGCAATCAAGGAGGGCTCCATGGAGGAGTGAGACCCGAACCAGGCAGCTGAGACTGAGGAGGCTTTAATCAAAAAAAGGGAGAGGAGTTCCCATCGTGGCTCAGTGGTTAACGAATCCGACTAGGAACCGTGAGGTTGCGGGTTCGATCCCTGGCCTCGCTCAGTGGGTTAAGGATCCGGCGTTGCTGTGAGCTGTGGTGTAGGTCGCAGACGCGGCTCGGATCCCACGTGGCTGTGGCTGTGGCGAAGGCTGGCGACTACAGCTGCTGTTAGACCCCTAGCCTGGGAACCTCCATATGCCGCCGGTGTGGCCCTAGAAAAGGCCAAAAAGACAAAAAAAAAGAAAAAAAAGCAAGAACTAATGAGAGTGGCTTAATTACATGAGAGGTTTGGAAGTTCCCTTGTGGGGCAGTGGATTAAGGATCTGGCATTGCTGCAGCTATGGGGCAGGCCATAATTACAATGAGGGTTTGATCCCTGGCCTAGGAACTTCCATGTGCCATGGGTGTGGTTAAAAAAAAAAAAGAGAGAGAGAGAAGTTTATTTTTTTCTTATAAAGTAAATACAAAGCTGAGCATCCCTGGGCCAGTACAGTGGCTCATCAGGGCGCTACCATTTCTAGTGCCTGACTTCTGGCTTTCTGGTCACATCATGGCTCAAGATGGCTGCTAGAGCCCCAGCCATCACACCTGTATTCCAGGCAGGAAGAAGAGAAAGGGAAAGGGGCAATGGGGGCACTGTCAAGCTATCTGTCTCACTCTGAAGGAACTTTTCTAGAAATTCCACTCAGTAAATTCTCATTTGTACATCTCTGACTTAGAACTTAGTCTTGTGGCTACAACGAGATGCAAAGGAGGGAGAGTGTTTTATCTGGAGCCTCTATCTCAAAGGCAGCTACTAGTCATCTCTTCCACCAAGATCTAAAGATACTTCCTCTCCAGACCTTGAGAGCACGAGCTTCTGTTGACAACACCAATGGGGTAGAATTTAAAATGGGGCCACTTCCTCACAGGAGGCACTGACAGTTTAAACAAGAACGCAGAGGCTGGATGTCCCCCAGCTGGCCACCCTCCCACAGAGCCCACCCGCAACTCTCCCCTGACTCTACCCCTTTGTATGAAAGTCATGTGGGTACATACTGTTCTTTTCCTGAAGAATAAGGAATGAGTTTGGGTTTGGTTTGTGTGTTTGTTCTAAGTGCTGGTAGATTTCACAGTGCGCCCCCCCCCCCAAAACATATCAAGTCCTTGTCCCTGGAATTTGTAAATGTTACCTTATTTGGATAAAAAGTCTTTGCAGATGCGATTAAATTAGGATTTGGAGATTACCCTAAATAGGTCCTAAAGGCCATGAAGTGTCGTTTTCTGAGAGACACAGAGAAAAGAGGAGGAAGCAATGCGACCACAGGCAGAGCCCGGAGTGAGATGGCCATAGCCAAGGGACACCCGGAGCCTCCAGAAAGCAGCTGGGATAGTCAAGGGTATTTCTCCAGAGCCTGCAGATGGGATGGCCTTGCCGGCCATCAGATTTCTGGCTTCCCAAACTGTAACAGAACAGATTTTTTTTTTCTTTTTAGGGCCACATGTGTGGCACATGGGAGTTCCCAGGATAGGGGTCCAGTCGGAGCTGTAGCTGCCGGCTTACACCACAGCCACAGCAATGTGAGGTCCAGGCCACATCTCTGACCCGCACCACAGCTCACGGTAACGCCCGATCCTTAACCCACTGAGTGAGGCCAGGGATTGAACCTGCATCCTCTTGATACTAGTCAGATTCATTTCTGCTGTGCCACACGAGGAACTCCAGATTTCTGCTGTGTTAAACTACCTAGTTTGTGGTACTTGGTACAACAGCCCTAACAAACTGAAATAGCGGAGCACCAGCCCGGGGCACAGTGCTGAATTAGAGCCACATCTTCTGCTGTACATACTAACGGATGAAAGAATTTCATTAAAAAATTTAAGTGGGAAATTCAGTAGGGGAGTTGCCATCATGGCGCAGCAGAAGCGAATCCAACTAGGAACCATGAGGCTGCGGGTTCGATCCCTGGCCTCGCTCAGTGGGTTAATGGCCCGGCATTGCCGCGAGCTGTAGTGTAGGTCGCAGACGCGGCTCGGATCCCGCATGGCTGTGGCTGTGGCGAAGGTCGGCAGCTACAGCTCCTGTTAGACCCCTAGCCTGGGAACCTCCATTTGCCGCGGGTGCGGCTCTAGATAAGGCAAAAAAAGACAAAAAAAAAAGGTGCGACAACAGGAAACTGAGAGGAGGCAAGAGGCATTTTGAGACATCCTGAGACAAAGGCCTGGGTGTGGGGGGCTGGTGGGTAAACAGGAGCAGGGCTGATCAAACTACTCTGTGACTGAACCGCTCAAAGCCCTGGTTCCCGGGACTTGCCCTTTGCTTCTGCCTCTGAGTGACAGCTTGCGCTCTGTGACCAGCTTTGCTCTGACCCCGTCTGCACACACCACCAGGAAGGGAACACGTGTTCACAGACTATGACAAACACAATGAGATATCATTCCTCTATGTAAAAAAAATCAGGAAGCCTGTGTCAAAATACGAGAAAATATTTCACGGCAGAAACAGCCTAGATGGCCGTGAGGGGAAAGATTTAATGGGCTGTGACAGATCAACACAATGGAACATGAGAGCAGCTATTAAAAAAGCGTCATTACAGAGACCGTGTGGGGACATGGAAAAAATGTTGGATATTGTGATAAGTAAAAATAGCTGAATACGCAATGGCGTATGCGAACAGACTGTAGAAAAATTTTCTCTACTTCTTGTTTCTATAATGTTATATGACTTTTATCATTATCAAAATGGAAGGTATACAAGTAGGAGGCAATATGCAAAATATTTTGAGTTACGGCGGAATGAGTAACTAAATTAAAAAAATTAAAATTCTTATTAATTTATGTTTTGGTTAGCATTATCTTTGGGTCTTTTCAGTGAGGCGAACAAAGCTTTTAAAAAGTAAGTTTCAGGAGTTCCCATTGTGGCTCAGTGGTTAACGAATCTGACTAGGAACCATGAGGTTGCGGGTTTGATCCCTGGCCTCGCTCAGTGGGTTAAGGATCCGGCGTTGCCGTGAGCTGTGGTGTAGGTCGCAGACGCGGCTCGGATCCCGCGTGGCTGTGGCTGTGGCGAAGGCCGGCGGCTACAGCTCCTGTTAGACCCCTAGCCTGGGAACCTCCATATGCCGCGGGTGCAGCTCTAGATAAAGGCAAAAAGACAAAATAAATAAATAAATAAATAAATAAATGCGTCTCGAGTGTCAAGGTGCTGCCGTATGAAGGGTAAAGGCAGCCTGGATGATGCTTTCGAGTTGTCCGCTCTGTCTGCCTTCTGAGTGTCGATTGCCCACAAAGGTGACCACGCAGAGTTTCCTGCACTCCCGGGCACCAAGGGCCAGCCCCCCATCGGGACATGGAGACTGTCTTTCCTCTGCTGAAGTCAAGGCTGGCCCTGCGGTTTGCTCAGGCAATCGCATGTGCTGGAGGTCCCACTACGACTCCTGGCCTGGAGCCTTCAGAGCCTTCCTGCTTCTGCTTTGGTCCTCATGGAAGCCACCGCCGTGTAAACAGTCTGAACGACCTGCCTGAGAAAGGCCAGGCAGGAGAGATGCGGGGGGAGAGGGGGTCCAGCCTAGCCAGGCCTTGGCTATTCTGGCCGCCCCCCCACCGCAGCGGAGGGCCAGATGTGTGAGTGAAGCTGGAGTGTAGCTTCCAGCTGTTCAGCCAAGACTCTGTAGCAGAGGCAAGCCATCCACACTGGAGCCTGCTCAGATTTGCAAAACTGTAAACAAATAAATGCTGGTGGTGGTTCCCAGTGGTCAAGTTTAGGGCTGTTTTGTTACGCAGCAATAGCTAACTGCAACAACTCTAATCTGAATTAGACTGAAGGACCCTAGGTCTGGGGCTGAGTCTTCCCTGGCTTTTCAGCCGCTTCTCCAGCACATAGCCTGGCCGTTCATAAACCCTGAATGGATAGATTCCGGTAAGGGACAGGAAAGATGCCGAACAGGAATGCTTACAGCTACATTTTTTTCCTTTTCTTTTTTTAGGGACACACCTGCAGCACATGGAAGGATCTGGTGTTGCCGTGAGCTGTGCTGTAGGTCGCAGATGCGGCTCAGATCCAGCGTTGCTGTGGCTGTGGTGTAGGCCGGCGGCTGCAGCTAGGATTCCACCCCTAGCCTGGGAACTTCCACATGCTGCAGGTGGGGCCCTAAAAAAAAAAAAGAAGGCAAAATGAATAAATAAAAATAAAACTTGGGCTGTGGTTTTTGAATCGGCATCCTCTTCTCTTTCTGGTACTTCAGCTGGCTGAATCCAGACCGGACACAGAAGAAAGAGTCAGAATCAAGTTTCCCACAGGATGTTTCTACAAACGCCATTCCTGCCAGACGCTGAGTGGAAGACAAAAAGTGCTCTATGGTCCTGGGGTACGACCATCACCGGCATAAAATATGGAAGAATTCCATTATCCCAGTGAATTCCCTCCTGCCCTTTTCCAGTTGACCCCCGACCCCCGCTCCCAGACACAATGACTGCTCTGATTCCTACCACACTAGACTAATTTTGCCTGTTCTTGAACTTCGTATAAATAGGCCCATACAGTTAGTCCGCACTTAACACCCGGCCTTGTTCCCATGTCCGTGACATTCCTTCATGTCAGATTGGTAGCCGGTTCCTTTGTGTGTCTAAGCAGTATTTCATTGTATAACTGTACTCAGCGCCTTTATTCATTCTCTTGTTGGTGGAGACCCGGGCGATTGCGAATAAAGCTGCTGTGGACATCTTTGGTTGAGTCTCCCTGAGGGGTTATGCTTTTATTTCTCCTGGTAAATACCCAGAGGCAAGAATGCTACAACTTTATCAGCAAACCATCAGACAGTTTTCGGACGCGGTTCTCCAGCCACTTTGAAACAGGGTTTGGCGGTTTCTTGGAAAGACCTCCTTCAAAAGTCTGAGCCTGCCTCTCGGCGGGAGGTCACCCATTGTCTCTCCAGCGATGGAGTGTCCCGTCGTTCCACGTTCTCAGCAGCTCCTGGTATGATCAGTCCCTTTAAGTGCAGCTCTTCCTGAAGCTGCGAGGAGGGTCCAGGGCGGTTTACTTCCATCCGCCAGCCTGTTCCGCCCTGGGCTCCGTAAGCGGTCTCCGTGGCACCCCACCCACTTCTCAGCGAGGCCCCTCGGGGCTTCCTGTCCCGATCACTTTCAGGGTCCCCACCTCCAGTCTCGGGCCCTCGGCACATCGGAAGCCTTGCTCTGAGGTGTCACCCATTCCCGCCAAGAGCTTCACTTCCCACGGCCCTGGGACCATCCTGAAACGCTTTACAAATAAACGGATCGGGGACTTCGCAGACCCCAAGAGTCCAGCCTTCGCCTGCCTTTCCATCCTCATCTTCCTCACCTCGCCACATGCACCTGCCCCACTGCCCCCGCCAGAACCTGCCGGCTGCCGCTTTCAGGCGGTGGGGGGGGGGGGGTTGGGGGTCACCACTGTCTCTCCTGGGCGGAGTTGCTGCCAAGCGCTGCCACCCACCCCGTCTCCTCCCACTCAGGCTGTGAATTGTTGTAAGTCGATCTCACAGTGACCGTGAGTGCACTCGGCGCCCCCCCGTCCCGCACCCCAGAGCAGGTGGGTGCTTTCGGAGGCGGGGTGCTTGCTTCCTCACAATCCGTGTGCCTCACCCTTTGGCCCTCACACCTCCTGCTCCTCCACCCCGAGGTGGAAATTAGGAAGCGCCCCTCCCTGGCTGTGTGTGTGCGTGCCTGTTATTTTCAGCTTCCGGCCACCGTTTTCCATGCCGCTGCCGTGACCCCTTCCTAAAGCGACGGGCCCCGGGTTGTGTCTGGACAGGGCAGATAATGAGGCGCTCTGGGTGAAGCGTGAGCTGTTTCAGCCTGGAAAGCAGAGGGGCGGGGATGCAGGCTGACCTTCGATGGCCAGCCCTCGGAACCACGGGAGGAAACTTCTGGAAACTCCTGTCTCAGACTGTGCCCCAGGCCTGACTCTCACTGCTGTTGCTGGATTCAAGCCAGAGTGCACGAGTCGCCTTTGCCCCCCCCCCCCCCCCCCCCCCCCCCCCCCGCCAGCGCCAGCCCCCAGCGCCCTGGGCTCCGGGCTCCAGTGCAGGACACACGGGAGGTGCCAGCCCCTCCACGCCCCCCGCCTGGCAGCAGGGGTCCTGAAAACAGCGCTGGAGATGTTCCCCTGTCACCCGCAGGGCATCGGCCGGCGCCGGGCTCTGAGGGCTCCCTCCGTTCTGGCTGCAAAGAGCTGGAAAACAGAGACACAGAGAAATTCACGGATTCAGGTGCCAAGACCTGAGACGCTGGGGGGTTCTGAAACAGCATCTCCGCTCTCTAATGGGTAGAAATGAACCTACATCATGGCCACAAGGCGTCTGAACAGTCCTACCCGGGCATGTACCCGCTACCACGAGCCCTCCCAGGTGCCCGGTGGACCCAAAGTGTCCTAAGATCAGCTTTGGAAAGCACCGCGCACACAAACTGAATTCCTATTAAGGGTGCTGAGAAACTCTGAAGTCAGCAAAATGGTCTGGAGTTCCCTGGTGGCCTAGAAGTTAAAGATCCAGCACTGTCACTGTTGTGGCGCGGGTTCAGTCCCTAGCCTGGGACCCTCCGCATGCCACGGACGTGACCAAGAAAAAAAAAAAAAGATCTAGCCCAGGTAGGCTAGTTTGCTAGGATGGTCGAAACAAAGCGCCGCCAACTGAGTGACTTAAACCACAGAAATCTATCGTCTCCCGGTTCTGAAGGCCGGGATCGGAGATCAAAGTGTCAGAGGGGCGTGTTCCTTCTGAGGGCCCGGAGGGGAAGGGTCCGATCCTGGCCCCTTTCTTAGCTTCTGGTGGTTTCCTGGCAGTCTTTGGCGTTCCTTGGTTTGTAGAAATATCACTCCGATCTCGGCCTTTACTTTCACGTGGTGTCCTCCTTGTGCCTTGTGCATGTGTCTGTGCCCAAATCCCCCCCTTTCATAATTAGTTAGGGTGCTAATCATACCGGACCAAGGCCCTCCCCACTCCAGCATGACCCAATCTGATCGACCTCTGCCTCAACCCTCCTTCCCCACAAGTTCCCACTCTGAGATCCTGAGAGCTGGGATTTCAACAAATCCGCCGGGAGGCGGCCAGTCCTACCCACAGCAGGACTTCCCACACCTACTTTGAACTCATTGGTTTTAATTTTTTTATTGCTTTTTAGGGCCACACCAGTGGCCTGTGATGCTTCCCAGGCTAAGGATCCAATCGGAGCTGCAGCCGCCAGCCTACACCACAGCCACAGCCACAGCCACACCAGATCTGAGCTGTGTCTGCCACCTACCCCACACATCACGGCAACGCCAGATCCTTCAACCCACCGCACCGGGCCAGGGATTGAACCCGAGACTCTGTAGCGACCTGAGCCGCTGCAGTCGGGTTCTTAACCCATTGTGCCACAGTGGGAACTCCTCTGCTATACTTCAGTTAAAAAAATAAAAAACTTTCTGGAGAAGAAGGGCTCTGTTGGAACTCTCTCTTTGGATTACCCTCTGATTAACAGCGGGGGAACAGAAAGCTTTTTATTAAAATTGTCTGCCCAGCTGGTGCTCAGCAAATCGCCCAAGTCGACACGAGCGTCTTCGTAACAGAGGCTCCCTCAGAAAGTCACAGCAGGAAACTGTCCAGAAGTCTTATTGGCACAAACAGTCACGTTGAAGGGGACTGGAAGGGGGACGTTTAGATGAATCCAGAGAATCAGCGAGGCCAGACAGGAAAGAAGGAACCTCTGGTTTTGGAAGGTGAAAGTGCAAGAGAGAATTTGCTCGAAATCGAAGAGATCACAGACATTTCCGGGCAGGAGAACGTGCTGAAATACTTGCAGGAGCAGAGGTTTCCTTGAAACTTAGAAAAGGCAGTGGTACAACAATAAATAAAAGCAAGTGCTTTTAGGGTAGGCGGTAAACAAAGAATTCTTTAGCCTAAGATATCACACAGGCTGATGATAAGAAGACTTTAAATCAATAGGGTCCTTCATAGAATATAAATTTAGCCAAGGGAGAGGCAGCTGGGCTTCCAAATATTTGGTGGCAACCAGGCTAAATCTCACAAATCAGCTTTCAGCCCAGAGCCCAGGGCAAAGCCATCATATTTACAAACGTGTTCTTAGTTTAAGACCTCCTTCCCTCTTCTTTTTTTTTTTTTTTTTTTT
>PVHT020000257.1:19665792-19718306 GCA_004024745.2 Catagonus wagneri | reverse complement strand
CTGTTGATTTTCTTTCTCCTGGCACCCACGTAGCACAATATGACACAAAGAGGGTCACAGGCTTAAGGAGCAGAGAATCAGCGAATTTTCTGGTTTCACTTCTCATGGGGGGTAAATTTAGGTGAATTATTGTATTTTATTGGGTCCCGAAAAAGATAAGATCATCAAAGTAGATGTTTAGGAGTCAGGGAGATGATTTCTGTAAAGTGCCTGCCCCGCAGAAGATGCTCAGTTAAATTAGCCCCCTCACCCCCAGGAATCGAGACCCAAAAGTAGCTTTCCTTGTGGCAGGATGGACAGAGCCCAGAGGCTGGCTGGATGGAGAAAGTCCCCCTCAATACACGTTAGGGCCTCTCATTTCCGGCTCTGCTCCGGGTGTTCCTGGACTTCCTTAGCGGCCGGGGGGAGGCCAGCCTTCCCGCAACGCCCATCCTGCTGGGCTGCCGGGACGAGCCAGGCCCGAAGTTGCAGTTCAAGGCTATCAAAAGGGTCCCCCAAATTCAAATTTAAAAAAAAAAGAAGGAACTCGTAAATAAATAAGAAGTGTGGGAGTTTCCGCTGTGACGCAGCGGAAACAAATCCAACTAGGAACTATGAGTTTGCGGGTTCGATCCCTGGCCTCGCTCAGTGGGTTAAGGATCCGGCGTTGCTGTGAGCTGGGGTGTAGGTCGCGAATGCAACTGGGATCCCGCGTTGCTGGGGCTGTAGCTCTGATTTGACCCCTAGCCTGGCAATGTCCATATGCTGAGGGTGCAGCCCTTTAAAAAAAAAAAAAGAACTTTCTACCCCAAACCCTCCCCAGCTGGTATTGAACCTGGTCCTACCTGCCAGGGACCTTCCCAGGCAGATGTGTTTCCCGGGGTCAGTGCCTGACAGTTTCTTTTTTTTTTTTCTTTTTAAAATGGTTTTTATTTTTTCGTTATACTTGGTTTACAGGGTTCTGTCAATTTTCTGCAGTACAGCAAAGTGACCCAGTCACGCATACATGTATGCATTCTTTTTCTCACAGTATCCTCCATCAGGCTCCATCATAAGCGACTAGACATAGTTCCCCGTGCTAGAGAGCAGGACCCCACTGCTTATCCATTCCAAAGGCAATAGTTTGCACCTCTCAACCCCAGATTCCCAGTCCCTCCCACTCCCTCCCACTCCCTCCCCCTCCCCCGTGGCAACCACAATTCCGTTCTCCAGGTCGGTGAGTTTCTTTTCGAACATGCACAGTTTCTCAGTTAACTTGCAGTTTGATTCTTCAGGCAGATAAGTACTGGTCGCGTGGTCAGCACATGCTCCGTGTTTCATTATCGTCCTGAACATTATTTCCCCTAATTCGTCTTAACCCCGAAGTGGGCATCGCTCCACTTAACGGGCGAGGCTCTGGAAGGTTCCTTGATTCCCCCGAGGGTCACACAACCTGAAAGTGACCCTGCAGATCGGCGCCCCGCCCCCCTCCAAGCCGGCGCTCCTTGCTCCAGGACTTGTTTTCACAGGTGAGCAAATTTCCTCGTGTAATGAGCACACGCTGGGTGCCCACTGGTCTAAGTGCCAGGGACACAGAGAAGCACAAGACACCAGCAAGGTACAAGAGGGACTTAGAAGAGGCTGTGGGGAGTTCTCTTCGTGGCTCAGTGGTTAACGAATCCGACTAGGAACCATGAGGTTGCGGGTTCGATCCCTGGCCTTGCTCAGTGGGTTAAGGATCCGGCGTTGCCGTGAGCTGTGGTGTAGGTCGCAGACGCGGCTCGGATCCCGCGTGGCTGTGGCTGTGGCGAAGGCCGGCAGCTACAACTCCTGTTAGACCCCTAGCCTGGGAACCTCCCTATGCCACGGGTGCGGCTCTACATAAAAAAAAAGGCAAAAAGACAAAAAAAAAGAAAGAAAGGGGCTGTGGGATCTTTGAGTGACAGTGAGCACGGAGGCAAGCGTGCTCTGCTGCTGTGCCAGGGGCGGGAGGTGGGGTCCCCTCTGCTTCAGTGCACGCTCAGCTCAGCTTCCAGAGAGCAGGTGACTCTTGAACCAGGTCAAAGAGGTGGCAGAGATCTGCAGGCAGCTGGTGGAACAGGGAGGGTGACTCAGCCTGGAGACTGGGGTTGGCTGGGGGGGTGGGGGGTAGTAGTTAATGATGAAAGAAAGGGAAGGGTCCCTCTCTCTTTTCTTTCCTTTTTTGTCTTTTTAGGGCTGTGCCCCCAGCATATGGAAGTTCCCAGGCTAGTGGCTGAATCAGAGCTATGGCTGCCAGCCTATGCCACAGCCACCGCAATGCTGGGCCCACTGAGCAAGGCCAGGGATTGAACCCGCATCCTCATGGATCCTAGCTGGGTCTTCACCGCTGTGCCACGAAGAGAGCTCTGTCAGGAATCCTCCTCACCCTGCCTCCACCCCAGTGATCTGGCCTGGCAGAGGCGTCTCTCTCCCGGCTCCGGAAGGGGTCTGCCCAAGTCACAGAGTGGCCCGGCTGCAAGCACAGGGCACGGGGCCGAGGTCTGGGGTGGAATCTGCAATCTGGGGTCGAATCTGTGTCTTCCCGTTACGCTGAAGTGGAAACCCCTTTGCTCTCTGGGAGGGGAAGGGCTGGGTGACCCAAGCCCCTCCAGCCCCCTCCCTCCCAGATGGCCTCTGGTCCTTGTGAGTCTGATGTGTCACCGGGACCCCAGCCCTGAAAAGCAGCCACCACTCACCTCCGCCCAGGAAGGGGCAGCGTCCGAGCGCGGGGCAGGAAGGAGAGGCCGGGGAAGAGGCCCGACTCTGCCTGTCCGGCTCCCAGAGTCCACCTGCCTCTGTCGGCACCACCGCCACCGGCATCACGACCGAATTTCCCAGAACAGCTCTGGCAAAACCAAAGAGGCACAGAACTGCGGTCCAGCCCCAGTGTGAACAGATTCCATGGCCCGTTGGGGCATCAGGCAGATTTCCCAGATTCCTGGCCTGATCGGAGAACATCCAAAGGGCAGAAGTCACGGCTGTCACTTCTTCCCCCTTGCCCCACCCCCTCCCCACCTGCTGCACCTGCTACTCCTTGGAAAAGTACAAAACAGCATGTCCCCCACCCCCACCCCCGCCCCACATGCTGAGTGCCTGCCCCACCCTTTGTAAGCAGACTCATCTGGTCCAGAATGTTCCTCCAACAGCCTGCCCAAGGTTCATGACGGAAGCTTTCAACCACTTCTTCATTTCAACCCGCCCGGGGAGTAGTTTCTCGGGGCTCCCTGAGCTATTGTCTCCTGGGCTTAAGTCCTAATTTCACCCCAAATAAAATTTAACTGTCGAAAAAAAAACAAAACCCACCCACCCGAAGCTGCTGTCTTTTCAGGTGTGTGTCACTCCTGCAGGGCTGAGATGAGAAAACCTCAGTGCGGATGGGTGTTTGCAATCCTACACCCCGCTGGGGTCCACCGTGCCCCCCCCACCCCGCTCTAAGTGACATGTGAACCTGCCATGCCCCCCCCACCCCGCTCTAAGTGACATGTGAACCTGTGCATTTAAAGAGAGAGAGAGAGAAAGCGTATGAGTCACTGGCCCCCCGAGGGAGGGGGCGGGAGGCCTGCTCTTCATGGCTTCCTCCCACCTTGGGTTCTCAAACTGGTCTTCTCTGCAAAGCAGGATTTTCTTGGTGGCGCCTGAACCCGGGTCCCCTTTGGGGCTGGCCCTGGGAGCACCCAGCAAACCCGATCTGCTGGCTCTGTGTGCAGCAGGGCCACGCCAAGGAGATTTATGGTGACACCGGGATGTGACAAGTGGGCTGGAGCCTCCTTCGCCCGCAGGTATGCAGCACCTGAGGGCTCTGGGCCCCAAGGACGCGTGAAGGGTCTGTCGCTCTCTATTTCAGTGCCACCTTCCTCCACCGCCGTCTGCAGGTATCTGGGCTCCACCTTGCCCTTGAGCTTTCTGGCTGCGGGAGCCCAGCTGCACGGTCACTTCCAGAGAGCCACCTGCCTTGCTCCCTTGACAAAAGCCCAGAGGGCACAGAGCCACTTTGAGCTCGTAAAGAATGTATCGGGTTCAAGGCTGGGTTGCCCGGCTGCTATTCTGTGGTCTCTCGGACTTTGGTCGTAGTTTGATGAAGTGTCAGCAAAGACCTCGCTTCCCGGAGGCTGCCAGCACAGAAGCCGGACTCCAGGAAGAACTGGCCACAGAACCTCTCAGAACCTCCTGCACGCTCCCTCTGTGGATAAAAGGAGACATGACGTGACCTGGGCCAACCCTGTCACCGCGCAGCGGAGGAGAGTGAGGCGCGTGCCGTGTCGCGTGTCACACAGTGGCTTCTTGGCTGCACCGGAAGTCTGCTGATCCTCAGTCCTCTGCCGAGACCCTGTCAGCTCCCCCTGTCACGTGTATGGCGGTGACCTAAATGCCTTCTACATTTCCACGAATATTTCCTGTCTCTCCTCCACCCACAGACGCACCAGAATGTTAGCTCCTTGGAACTCGGTTTCTCTCATCCCAGCTGCACCTCCATGTCTGAACAGTGACATGTCATAGACCTCAATAAACAGCTGTTGAGGAGTTCCTGTCGTGGCTCAGTGGCAACGAACTTGCTTAGCATCCACGAGGACACGGGTTCAATACCTGGCCTCGCCCAGTGGGTTAAGGATCCGGCGCTGCCGTGAGCTGTGGTGTAGGTCACAGACACAGCTTGGATCCCGAGTGGCTGTGGCTGTGGTGTAGGCTGGCAGCTGTAGTTCTGATTTGACTCCTAGCCTGGGAACCTCCATAATGCTGTGGGTGTGGCCCTGAAAGGACAGAAAACTGAAACAAAACAAAATACGTAGCTGTTGACTGAAGAGTGGGCTCCAGCTCCCTTTCCAACACCTCTGATCTTCCGTCAGCAGCCCTACGAAGCAGGTGTTTAAAAAGAAAGCCCTGGCTGATCAAAAGGCACATGAGAAGATTCTCAACGTCGTCCGTTATGGGAGACGTCCACATCTAAACTGCAGTGTGGGGAGGGAGCTCCCGTTGTTGCTGGTGCAGGCCAGCAGCTGCCGCTCCAGTTCGATCCCTAGCCTGGGAACGTCCCTATGTTGCAAGAGCGGCCGTGAAAAGAAAAAAAAAAACACACACAGCAATGAGGTATCACCTCAGAATGGACAGCATCAAAAATCTATAAACAGGAGTTCCCTTTGCGGCTCAGTGGTTAACGAATCTGACTAGGAACAATGCGGTTGCGGGTTCGATCCCTGGCCTTGCTCGGTGGGTTAAGGATCTGGCGTTGCCGTGAGCTGTGGTGTGGGTCGCAGACACGGCTCGGATCCCACGTGGCTGTGGCTGTGGCGAAGGCCGGTGGCTACAGCTCCTGTTAGACCCCCTAGTCTGGGAACCTCCATATGCCGCGGGTGCGGCTCTAGATAAGGCAAAAAGATAAAAAAAAAAAAGGTCTATAAACAGTAAACTCCAGAGAGGGTGTGGAGAAAAGGGAACCCTCCCACACTGCTGGTGGGAATGTAAAGTGGTGCAGCCACTGTGGAAAACGGTATGGAGGCTCCTTAAAAAACGAAAAATGGAACTACTAGATGATCCAGCAGTCCCACCACTGGGCATATATCCGGAGAAAACCACAGTTTGAAAAGATACACACACCCCAGTGTTCGTAACATCGCTGTCTTGAAGCCAAGACACGGAAACAACATACGTGTCCCCCGACAGAGGAAAGGACAGAGAAGACGTGGTACCTGTTATACACCACAGAATGCTACGCGGCCGTGAAAAAAAGAATGAAATCATGGACGGGCCCAGAGATTCTCACACTAAGTGAAATGAGTCAGACAGAGAAACACAAACATCGTATGATATCACTTGGATGCGGAATCTAAAAAAAAAAAAAGGCTGCAAATGAACTTATTTATCAAAGACAAATAGACTCACAGACATAGAAAACAGAGTCTCGGTTACCAAAGGGGAAAGGAGGAGGCGGTCCGCTAGGAGATCGGGATTAACAAGTACACGCTGCCGCGCACGGCCCAGGTCCCCGGCGAGGGCCTCCTGCGCAGCTCAGGGAACCCTACTCAATGTCCTGTAATAACCATAACGGAAGAGGATGTGACAAAAGAGCGTGTCTGTCTGTCTGTCTGTCTGTCTGTCTGTCTATCCATCCATCCATCCATTCATCTATCTGAATCACTTTGGGGTTTTTTTTTTTTGCTTTTTTTGTTGTTGTTGTTTTTGTCTTTTGTCTTTTTAGGGCTGCACCCGCGGCATATGGAGTTTCCCAGGCTAGGGGTCTAACAGGACCTGTAGCCACTGGCCTTCGCCACAGCCACAGCCACGCGGGATCCAAGCCGCGTCTGCGACCTGCACCACAGCTCACGGCAACGCCGGATCCTTAACCCACTGAGCAGAGCCAGGGATCGAAGTCTCGTCCTCGTGGATACCAGTCAGGTTCTTTACCCCCAAGCCACAATGGGAACTCCCATGAATCAACTGTATTTCAATGAAAACTTTTTAAAAATAAGAAGAAACCCCAAAGCAGAGGCTCGCTCAGGTAAACAAAATGGTTGGTTCTCACTAGACCCTCCACTGAGTGGACTGGGCCGGTCACAAGCTGGACGCGTAGGGAGGACGACAGCTCTGAGTCACTTTCTTGGCTCCTTCCTTGGCACCAGAGAGGGGCCCTCACGCATTGCCAGGCAGGATGGACGGCCGGATGACTCACCCGCCGCAGAGCTCAGAACGGCTGCTAGCTCGTCCTGATGTGCACCAGGTAGTACTGAGCAGGTGCGTGCAGCGGGACCGCGTGTGCACCTGTGTGAGGAGATCCAAGGGCTCCCGTGAGCACCAGTGACAGCCAGGTCCCGAGGACAGGCTTGGCTGGGGGGCGACTCTCACCCAGTCCTGTATATATACACATTTGCAGAGTCTGAAATTCAAAGACTGCTGTGGGAGTTCCCAACGTGGCACAGCAGAAATGAATCTGACTAGGATCCGTGAGGACACGGGTTCGATCCCTGGCCTTGCTCAGTGGGTTAAGGATCCGGCGTTGCTGGGAGCTGTGGTGCAGGTTGCAGATGCGGCTTGGATCTGGTGTGGCTGTGGCTGTGGCATCAGCCGGCAGCAGGAAATTGTATATGCTGCAGGTGCAGCCATAAAAAGACAAAATAAATAAATAAAATAAATAAGCAAATAAATACAAACAAACAAAAAAAAAACCCCGGGAGTTCCCTGGTGGCTTGGCCGGTTAAGGACTTGGCATTGTCACTGCTGTGGCAGGGGTTTGATCCCTGACCCGGGAACTTCCGCATGCCTTGAGTGTGGCCAAATAACCCTGAGTTTATTGTGGTTTTCTTTTTAATTAAAAAAAAAAAAAAGCCCCTGGGTGATTTTGATATCCCCGTAAAGTGAGGCCGAAAGCTATTCCCAAGTCCAGAAGGAGGAAGGCTAGCCCACACCAGCAGGGCCTGGGGGACCTGGGGGGCTGGGAGGGGTTGGGGGGGAGTGAGAGTCACCAACGGGGAAGAGACATCAAAGCCCGATTTCTGGCACCATTTCCAAGCGTAGGGAGCTCGCTTCTGCCAGGAAGCTGCCTGCTGCCCGGGGTTTTCCTGGTCGGACTGGGCTGTGCTGACAACAGATTTCACAGGCCTTTGGGGCCTGGCAGGGCACTGCCTGCCACCGCCACTGCGGCTTCTGGAAGCCGGGCGGGCCGAGGGGAAGGAGGATGGCCGAAGCCACCTGGCAAGGGAGCTGAGGTCAGGGGACAAAGAAGAGAGGAAGCCAACCGGCCGCCAGAAGGCCGGGGAGGAGAAAGGCCTGAAGGCGCGGTAACCCCCAAACACTTTCCCAGTGAGCAACCCAGCCTGAAAGTCCAGTTTGGTAAATGGGTGGAGAGGATTTCTCTTCAGTGAAGCCGGCGAACTAAGCAAAAAGATAATGCTCAGCAAGAAGGTCCTACTGATTTTTTTTTTGCTTTGCTTTTTAGGGCCGCACCCGTGGCCTGTGGAGGTTCCCAGGCTAGAGGTCTAACAGGAGCTGTAGCCGCCGGCCTTTGCCACAGCCACAGCAACGCGGGATCCGAGCCGCGTCTGCGACCTACACCACAGCTCATGGCAACGCCGGATCCTTAACCCACTGAGCGAGGCCAGGGATCGAACCTGTGTCCTCATGGATACTAGTCGGATTCATTTCCACTGTGCCAGGACGGGAACTTCCAGGACCTACTGATTTCAAAGGCTGCTTTTGGAATTCCCGTCGTGGCTCAGCGGTAAGGAACCAGGTTGGCATCCATGAGGACGCAGGTTTGACCTCTGGCCTCGCTCAGTGGGTTAAGGATCCAGTGTTGCTGTGGCTGTAGTGTAGGCTGGCCGCTGCAGCTCCAATTTGATCCCTAGCCTGAGAACTTCCATATGCTGCAGGTGTGGCTGTAAAAACAAGACAAAAAAAAATTTAAAAATAAATTTAAAAATAAAGGCTGCATTTAAGGTTTCAGCAGAGGAAAGAGAAAGCCACCCCGCCCCAGCCCCGTGAGCTTAGATGGAAAGAGAAGGCAGCTTCCCAGTGGTGGGGGCGCGGGGTGCTGCCCTGCCAGGGCCCCTCTGTCCTGGGAGAGGGGACAGCCAGCCAGGGGCTTGCACAGCCCCTCCTCGGGTCCAGGTGTGGTGACAAGTCCTGTGTCTTCTGGGGGAGGCTGACATTTTGCCCAGTGGCCTTTCTCGCTTCTGGAAAACAACTTGCTGATGGTTTTTTGCTTTACGAGGCTGGGCAGGGCTCTCTTTCTATTTAAGCCCAGGGAGACCCAACTCACTGGCTGCCCACACGCCTCAGGTCTCCTCTGACACCCAAGGCCATGAATTTACACACTTTTAGCCAAATGTCCCCTTATAAGGGGCACATTTGTTCCTGTCAGAAGAGACAGGAAGGGACCAGGCTAGATGCTAAACTCAAGGTCAAAGTTTTCTTTCTTTCTTTCTTTTCTTAAACTTTTTTTTTTTTTTTTTTGCTTTTTAGGGCCACACCTACAGCTATGGAGGTTCCCAGGCTAGTGGTCGAATCGGAGCTACAGCTGCCGGCCTGCACCACAGCCACAGCAATGCCAGATCCGAGATATGACTGTGACCTACAGCACAGCTCACGGCAGCACCAGATCATTAACCCACTGAGCGAGGCCTGGGATCGAACCCGCATCCTCATGGATACTAGTCAGGTTTTTATCGCCGAGCCACCATAGGAACTCCGAGTCCCACTCTCTGTCCGGTTCTGTTTTTCAGCTGCTCAACCCATCCTCCCTAGAGTGTTTGTTGAAAGGGCTTGGCTGTGTTTGTCTTAGCACACGGGCGCCCGGCCTGAGGTCATGCCCTGGCGTTAACCGGCCTTTCCTGCGTAGAGTTCAAGGTGAAAACCTGCTATAGGGAATGGGGAGGCTCAGGCAGTACTTGATCTTGGTTGCTTAGTGCTTTCCTTTTTTTTTCTTTTTTTCCCCCTTTCCAGGACAACCGCCTCCAAGCTCCGATGAGCTCATCGGTTCAGCTGGGCAGGTAAGAGCAGAACCTGGACAGGGCTCCGGGAGTGAATCCTGTTTGGAGGAAATTATGTCACTGCAGTGCTGAGGGCGGGAGGGGCCGGCCTTTAAAGAAAGAGGGAGGAGCCGACTTCCCACAGCCTGGCCAGCGCCCGCCCTGCCCCTGGCGTGTCCGGGAGCCCCCGCGCGGTGCGGGTGCAATGTGTTGATGTCAACAGATTTGCTGGAACCCACAGACCCATAAAACTGCTGACGGGAACACTGAACAGGCTGTTAACGTGGGTGGCTGGGGGAGGTTTTTGACGAACCTTTCCTGGGAGATGGGGATGAAGAATGTGTTGGGGTTCCCATCGTGGCTCAGTGGTTAACGATCCCGACGAGTATCCATGAGGGTGAGGGTTCGATCCTTGGCCTTGCTCAGTGGGTTAAAGATCCCGTGTTGCCTTGGGCTGTGGCCTAGGTCACAGACACGGCTCGGATCCCACGTTGCTGTGGCTGTGGCGAAGGCCGGCAGCTACAGCTCTGATTCGCCCTCTAGCCTAGGAACCTCCATATGCCGCAGGTGCAGCCCTAAAAAGACAAAAGACAAAAAAAAAAAAAAATAGTAGTGTGTTTGCCCCCATGTTTTTTATTTAGTAAGATAAGCAGGTGACAGGCCGTGTTCCTGTTCCAGGGGCTGCTGAGGGGCCCAGAGAGCTAAGGGACCCCCTCGTCTTGGAGTTCTGCAGGGAGTCAGCAGAAACTCGGCCGCTCGGCCAGGGCTGGCCTGTGCCACCTGACGTCTGTGGGCACCACGTCGTGGGCAGCAGCTCTTTGCTGAGCCACCTGGGTTCTGCTGGGAGGACACGAGACGTAGGCGCCTGCGATGAGTGGCCAGCGCTTCCCTCCGAGAGGCTTCAATGGTGACAAACCTCGGGGCCTTAAGGAGGTATTGGTTTGCGGGACAGGGCCAGACGCTGTGGCCACACCTGGGAAGCATGGTCTGGTGTGTCCTAATCATGCTTCGATTTTTTCTTTTAGTTTCTTTGGAGCCAGATGACAAGCCACTGGCCTTTCATCTCGTGCTTGTATCACATATGTGATGAAAGACAGTTATGAGCCTGTTGGACTTCCCACCGTTTATGTCACTCGAGTGCTCATCAGAAACTAGAGCCCTGGCCGGCTGTCACTAAGCAAACAGGAAACATTCCTGGAACAGACTTCCCTAATAACCCCGGCTACCATTTTTTCGAGCACTTTCTATTCACCAGAATATATCTGCCATTTGAGTAGTGGTCCCCCCGCCTGGAATTCCTGTCATGGCTCAGTGGTTAACGAATCTGACTAGTATCCATGAGGATGCGGGTTTGATCCCTGGCCTCACTCAGTGGGTTAAGGATCCAGTGTTGCCGTGAGCTGTGGTGTAGGTCGCAGATGCGGCTCGGATCCTGAGTTGTTGTGGCTGTGGTGTAGGCCGGCAGCTACAGCTCTGATTAGACCGCTAGCCTGGGAACCCCCATATGCTCTGGGTGTGGCTCTAGATAAGGCAAAAAAAAAAAAAAGGAACCATGAATGATGGCTCCCAAAGTGGGCATGACTTTCACATCTGATGGATGAGACACTGAGCCTCAGACGGTGATGTCCCTAAGGGAACCCGGTTAGCAGGTCTGTCCATTTCTACGGCCCATGCCCCCACCCCATCGGAAAGGCCCACTGAACCAGCAGCAGGTGGGTCCTTGGAGGAGACGAACCAGCAGCTGCGAGGTGGGCAGATGGCGCAGAAGGGCTGGGCTACGGTGTGGCCCCAACATCCCTCGTCTCTCACCGAGAACCGACCTGTTGGAATCGCAGATCGTCAGGCTGGACGGGGTCTGCGCGGGCGCGGTGCCCACCCCACGCCGTGAGGAATGAGGAAACAGACACTTAGAGAGGACGCGGGACTCGCCAGGGCCACCCGGGCAGGGCCAGGACATCTCAGGAGTTCCAGGCCTCTGCTCGTTCCCCAGGACTGTGTGACCTCTTTGTCTGCCTGGGATTCCTCGCAGCCGGGGGGGCAGGTTTTAAGGGGGTGCAGGACACCCCGCCCCGAGGTGGGCGGAGCAGCAGGTGGCCGCATGGCTGAATCAGGAGGAAGGAGTGTGCGCGTCTGCGGAGACCGAGCCTTCCTCCTGAGCACCTGCTGGGCTTCGTTGACCTTGAGAGAGACTCTGGGCCCAGCGTGTTCCCGGCGCCTCTCTCCCTGAGCCAGCGCTGAGCCCGCCGCTGTCAAGGGTACCTGCACACACACGCTGGGCAGCTGTTCTCCAGAGAAAGGACACCCGTGGGGAGGGAACCCCTGAGGACTTTGGCCTCAACCCTGAGGACTTTGGCCTCAACCATGAGATCATGGGTCTTGGACGCAAATGCATTTTATAGACCCAATAAATTGGACAGAACCCGCTTAGTGAGGTACTGGCAGGTGTCTTGGCGCCCTGCCTTGCTTACTCGGGGAAAAGCAGAAGTCGAAGCAAAGCTCGATTCAGGGAGCTCCCGTCGTGGCGCAGCGGAAACGAATCTGACTAGGATCCATGAGGATGCAGGTTTGATCCCTGGCCTGACTCAGTGGGTTAAGGATCCGGCGTTGCCATGAGCTGTGGTGTGGGTCACAGATGTGGCTCGCGGATCCTGCGTTGCTGTGGCTGTGGCGAAGACCAGCAGCGGTAGCTCCAATCCAATCCTTAGCCTGGGAACCTCCGTATGCCGTGAGTGTGGCCCTAAATAGATTAAAAAAAAAAGAAAAATACAGCCGGGTTCAATGACCTGCCTGAGGTCACTCAGCCAGATAGGGCCGGAGTCCAGGTGCCGACCAAGTGCACTGGGTCACCAGGCTGTGGTGGATCCTAGTGGCCCTGATGACTGATGCCCACGTGCCTCTAGGCATCCTCTGGAGCCAGCCCCCATCTCTGGGCCCCCCGAGAAGCCAAGATGCGTGGGCTCTGACCTGCAACAAGTGACCATGGCAAACACTTACCTTTCTTAACATGTTTCTTCATTGAACCCCCCCCACCACCGGGCTATGATTTCCAAGCAGAGATATTAATCAGTTTGCCCGCAGTCACACAGCTAATAAAATGGCAGAACGGACACCCAAGCACGTCCATCTCCCCGGCGTTCTCAGAAATAGGCCGGCACCGGAATTCCCATCGTGGCTCAGCCGAAACAAATCTGACTAACAACCATGAGGATGTGGGTTCGATCCCTGGCCTTGCTCAGTGGGTTAAGGATCCGGCGTTGCCATGAGCCGTGGTGTAGGTCACAGACGTGGCTCGGATCCGGAGTTGCTGTGGCTGTGGCGTAGGCCGGCAGCTGTAGCTCCGATTTGACCCCTAGCCTGGGAACCTCCATATGCTGGAGGTGAGGCCCTAAAAAAGCAAAAAGGAAAGTAAAAAAAGGGAATTGGCCGGCACCCTGTGCAGATCTAGGACTCGGGGTCACAGAAGTTTCCTGATGGACTAGCAGTTAAGGATCTGGCATTGCTGCAAGCTGCGGCGTAGGGCATAGCTGGGGCTGGGATCTGGCATTGCCATGGTTGTGGCATAGACTGGCAGCCGCGGCTGTGATTCGACCCCTAGCCTGGAAACTTCCATACCCTACCAAGAAAAAAGATTTAATCCCAGCACCCAGTTCTTAGTGTCCTTTCTTCAGTCTAAACAGCCTTGGTGGCCCCCTTTTCAAGCACGGTGCCCAGACACCAGGCTGTCCCACCGCTCCCTCTGCTGTGCTCCAGCTCATCTGGGACTACCTCCGGAAAGCGGTCCCAGAGCTGGGGACAGCATCCGCGTGGGGACCGAGCAGCTGGACTTCAGGCTGGGCGTTATCGTCTCACGCGCAGGGACCAGAGATGCTGCCTCGCGTCGCCGTGCTGGCTCACGCGCGCCCCTTCAGCTCACCCAGAAAGGCTCTTCCACCCAGGAGTGGGGAATGACAAAGCTCCCCTCCCGCTGGGTCACTGGGGACGGTGGGCGAGCGGCAGGTAACTGCCTGCAGAGCTTCTCATGAGAACAGCGCTCACCAGAGTCCAGCCCATCATGAGCTGGCTGAGAAAAGCAGGGGCTGAGGGAGGGAGGGAGGCCCGCGGGCTCCTTATTCAGGTGCTTATGTGGTGACTCTTCCTTTCTCCTTGCAGTGGAGCCCAACCCCGGCTCCCGCGTGGGAGGCCCTTCTGCCTTCTCCGAGCTGCTGGAGAAGAGGAGCCGGCCCTGCCGCCAGCACCCCCACGCCCAGCCTCCCTCTCCGCCCTGAGGATGAATCAGCTGATGGGAACCGGGTGCCTTGGGGGCTGACCAGCGGGGCTGCCGGCTTCGCTCAGCCCCAGCTGAACAGGGGCCCTGTTCTTTCTGCTGGGGGTGGGGGGCAACTTCTAAGGCATCCGCGTCACCTAGTTTTCATCCGCGTACAGCTCAGGCTCCTTGACTGCCCTGCCCGGACTGGCGAGAGCTCGTCCCTGCCGGCGGCCAGAGTGTCCGGACCTCAGCAATTTCCCCGGGTCCGATGGCGAGCTTGTGTACAGCACAGAGCAGCGAAAGAGAAGTTGCTCCGTGCTGACAGCTTTGGGAAACAAAACAGGGCCCGGTCTTCCTTCCACGGAGGGCTTCTGCACCCTAAGTCAGGATGGGGGTGGGGGGCCGGGGTCCGAGGCCGAAGGCTGGCTCCCGGCCCGGCTGCATCAGCACCCTGGAGAGCGGCCCCGCCCCCGCCTGAAGGGTGAGGTCAGCGCAGATGCGCAGCGGCGGGAGGAGGACCGGGCAAAGCTCCCGCGAACAGAGTTGAAGCCGCTCTGGTGAGGCCTGTGGAACACTCCAGAAGCCAAGAGGCCCAGGGAGCCGGGCTCCAAAGAGCGGCTCTGCTGACGGAATCCGCACCGTGGGCATTCAGATGGGCGTGGCGTTGCTCAGCACTTATCAGCAAATTGCTTCACTGACACTGACTTACAGCCTCCCTGGAGTTCGGTCATTGCAAGAGTCAGGTCAAGGGTCACTTCCTACGTTTCCCCCGGAGCCACTGCCCCTGAAGCTCTGGTGCTGCGCCCCTGGCCACTGGGAACTCCAGACCGGGAGGGGCAACCGAGCCTACCAGGGGAGTCGCTTCTGTTGCGGGATCTAATTAGACCACCTCCCCGGGCTCCCGGGAGGGCGCTGAGCTCGGTCGGGCCCTCTGCATCGCCTGCCCAGGGGAGAAAGCGCCCCTCTGGCCCATCGGAGGCTCGGAGAGCAGGCGGCCGGGAGAAGAGTGCGTTAGCCCGCATCGGAGCCCCCCTGGCCTCCGGCCTCTCTCCAGAGCGCTGGTTCTCAGCGGAAGGGTGAAAAATGAATCGTCGAGGAGTCGTGGAAGGCAAATCTGGGGGCCCCAGCCGAAGGATTCCGACTTGGTGTAGGTCTGGGCTGGGACCAGGAACCCCCACCCCTCTGGGTGTCCCATCGCATCCTGGACCACTCTGCCTGCGGGCAGTGGGTACCGCTGGTGCTCTGATACTGTCTGGGGTCGGGGAACACGGTGAAGAGCAGCATCTGCCGCCAACAGCTGGCTCTCACTGGAGTGGCCCACTGCCCCCGTGGCTGGCTGCCCTTGGCTCGTGAAGCCAGGCCGTGGCTAGGAAGCTGGCCTCCCCACCCCCCGCCTGGCCCCTTCCCACTGGTTGTCAGGAGGCTAAGGGCACAAGTGTGGTTGAGTCCAGCCTTGAAAGCAGAGGACACACACCTTTGTGATGTGCCAGGAAGACAGACAAAAGGTAGGCTCCCCCAGAGAAACGGCCCACACTGGCTGGAGTTGGTCTAGGAGGTGGGGACTCCGGTGTCCCCTCCAGGGTGAGAAGCTTTCTCGCCTCTAGTGGTGGACAGTGAGCGTGGCGGCTGCCTCCGCGGCGGTGCCTCAGCCTCTAGCTGATGCCTCCAAGTAGGGGAGGAATGGGCTCCTCTAGAGGTTCCTGGAGCCCTGGCGTTTTCTGCTACAAGGGAGGTTCTCTCTCTCTCCTTTTTTTTTTTTTTTTTTTTGTCTTTTGTCTTTTAAGGGCCACACCTGCGGCATATGGAGGTTCCCAGGCTAGGGGTCTAACAGGAGCTGTAGCCGCCGGCCTTCGCCGCAGCCACAGCCACGCGGGATCCGAGCCACGTCTGCGATCTGCACCACAGCTCACGGCAACGCCGGATCCTTAACCCACTGAGCGAGGCCAGGGATCGAACCCGCAACCTCATGGATACTAGGTGGGTTCATTAACCACTGAGCCACGACAGGAACTCCCCGAATCATTTTTAGAAGTACTTGGTGAGTGACCAGCTGCAATGTCTCATTCAAATTTGGTTTATATGTTCGATGTGTATATATGTTCCGGGACACACACCAAAAAAAAAAAAAAAATTCATCTTCCCTTTTTTTTTTTTGGCAGGACTGTAGCATGAAGAAAAAAGATAGTGAGGAATTAAGAGTAAAGTTTGAGGAGCTCCCTGGCGGCCTAGTGGTTAAGGACTCGGCATTATCGCGGCTGTGGCCTGTGTTGGATCCCTGGGCCAGGGACTTCCACCTGCCTGGGCGTGCCCCTCCCCCCAAAAAAGGATAAAGTATAGGTTTCGAGAGAAAATTCTGTGCAATTGCAAACGATGTCATCATTGCCAGGTGGGAGGTGACAGAGGAAGGACACTGCGCCCGTAGTGGCAGAAGTTGGCGAATTTATGCACCTTGGAAATCTGAGTTAATTGTCTTACCAAACTACTGCGGAGCCTCTCACTCTAATATGTATGGATATGTGGACTCTTGAATGAACAGTGGGAAAACCGAGGCCCCTTTAAAACCAACGTGAATTTTCAGGAGAAAGATGAGAACACAGGTTCTTTGTGAAAGCCTAGAATGAAAGGGCACCAAATAAAACTATCTGAAATCCACCGTGAAAAGAAAAGGCCTTGCTTGGGCTTGCATCCATAACCCCGAGTACCGCAGGGTGGACGCTGGAGGGGCGTGCAGTGTCCCAAACTGCTTAACCACCCAGGCAAAGCCAGGCCACCCGTGTCCAAGGGGCAGCAACCCATGGCAGGGACGATGACATCAGGTGCTCTCTTACCCCTGGTGCCCGACCCCGGGGTTCTCCTCTAACCCACCATCAGATCCGCTGGGAGAGGGCAGCGATGGGACTAAAACTGAATAGGGAACCCCAAGCTATGCGGCCCACCTTATGTACCATCTGCTTTTCTCCTCCACCCAGCGCCGTGTCTCAAGTAAAAGCTTACCTCCCCCTTCCTCTCGCTCATCGGTGAGGCGGCCCCAGAGGTGAGCCGCGATCTCCCAGCAGCGACCTGAGCCAGGACACACGAGCACACACGGGGGCAGATCCGGACTTGCGGCCCCGCGGAGATTACGCAAAGCTTGGCCCACGGCACGGAATAACTCGAGGTGCTGAACATTCCATGGACGGCCTGCGGGTCAGGTGCACGCCCGCATCCCCACGGATCTGGAACAAGGCCCGCTCCCTAGGCCCTCAGTTAAATTGCAGGTTCTGTGCTACCAAGACCCACATCAACGGCCTAATTTTAGCTCCTGAGCCTTTTTTTTTTTCTTGCCACGCCTGTGGCATGCGGAAGTCCCCAGGCCAGGGACTAAACCCGAGCCACAGCAGTGACATCATGAGATCCTTAACCACTAGGCCGCCAGGAATTCCTCTTGAGCTTTTTGAAGACGGGGCTGCTACCTCTCAACCTTCTGCGCGGGAAATGACAAACCCTTCCACCAGGGCCATGCGCACACATCGGCATAAGCAAGCCGAGACTAAAACACACATCCCATAAACAAGAACTTTATTAAACTACATGTTGCATAAAAGACACATATAAATGGACCTTTAAATACATTCAGCTCATCTTAAATTTATATAGAAACTTATTTACACTTCTGCATTATATACTTAAATTATTTTTCCAAGCTTACTACCGATAAAAGGTAATAGAATGATTCACCTGCTCACACAGATGAGTACAAGTTGTCCACGGGGCTAGCGAAACTCATGAAGCTCAGCTTATTAGATTTCAAAGCAACCACCCCATTCCGAGGGTGCTTTCTTCTGAGCAGGCCTTAATGTGAGACCTCTGCTGGAGAGATACTGGGCGGGGGGGTGGTGGGGGTAGTTCTGGAAGCTGATCCCGGGGCAGAGGTGGGTCCTTGGGTGCTGAGGATGCCGACTTGGACTCTCCGAGTCAGAAGGGGCTTTGATGACCATCATGGAGGCCGCGCCCTCACTTCTGCAGACGGGACACGGGATTAAGGAGACTGGTGACTCTCCAAAGCCACACAGCATCGGTGACAGAACAGGGCCGCAGACTCTGGTATCTAGGGTCCCGCCAAGGACCCTGGCACACCCACAAATCCACAAACAACTTTGGACCTCTTTCACAGGCCCTCTGTTTTGAACATCGTCGCCTGTGTGGTTAAATACAGGATTTTTTAAGGCTTTTTGAGACGGCGAAAAATGGCTCAGGATCCTCATAACCATCTTTGTGGAGGCCTGGAACTCCGGGGTCATTTTTACAAGAGGTTTTGTGGTCAGCTGCCTTACTTCTTCCACCTTAACAATTACTTTTGCCACGTGGCCGACCTAGGGAAGCTCCGAATTTCCAATTCATTTGGACGGAAGGCAAAATTCCACAGGATGGAGACCGTGACATTGGCTGTACAGGTTCAAGACAAGTACACGGCATTTGCCGAACTCCGTCTCCCACTGTCAGACCTAAAGCAGAGTTGCACTACTAAGTAACTCAAAAGTGAAACAATGGGGGGGGGCATTTTTTAAATAATAAAAAAGTTTCAAGAAAGTCCCCCATTTCCCAATCAGTCAGAGGGAGATAGTGAGATTGGCATTGGGTAGAAATAAGATTTTAACAGTTTTCCCCTTATTTTTGAATGAAGCCTGACTTTTTTTTTCCCCAAAAAGATTTCCGGATAAAATCGTGAAGCGATTTCATTTTGGAGGGTCGGGTTTTAACAATGTGATCTGGTTTTTCTCAGGACTGAAAATCACTGTATCAAAGAACAGACATCGACATTAAAAAGAATCATCAAAAGAGGAGAAAGAAAAGCATCATCCAGAGCGAGATACTGACTCTTTAGGCTCCAGGTCATATTAGCAAAGGAGGCTGGGAGAGGAGACTGAGGGGCTTATTCTTCCCCGTGACTCCGGTGAACACACGTCACAGCAGCCTTCACTCGGTTTCACAACAGGTACTCCAGAAAACACGGTTGGGAAAGCTGCAATCAGCCAAACAGCCCCCGATGACTCTCCATCAAAACACGGCACCTCTACATTCCCGAAGCTCCAGCATTCTTCCAGCGGCCGCCACCCATCTGCTGGGGAGGCTGGCCCCACTGTCCTCGTTGCCTGCCCCCACACAGGGAGCATCTAGTCTCCGGCCACCAATCTCACTTTCCCTCCCGTTCACACGCAAACCCCCGCCAAACTCAGCCAGGGAAGGTGAGCAAGGCAGAAAGTCTTCAGGAAGACGGTGCCAGCCACAGCGCACCCAAGGGCTTGCACAAAGCCAGTTGCCAGCAGTGGACGGCAGGGAGCAGGTGGCACCCTGAGGCCAGGGAACACGGGCGGATAAAAACATTTTCATTCTTTTCCCCCTGGGAGGCGTTTCACTCCGCGAAAGGAAGCAACGCAAAACAACATTCAACTTTTATATCAAAAAAGAAGTCACCGATATATAAAAACTGGCCAAAAGTTTTCTTTCACTCGTTACATAGGAAGGCCACCTTCCTCTCTGAATCGTTCATGGGCCTCTGCGGTCTGCGTGGGGGTCGGGGTCCGCCTCCGTGGCCCCACCGCCGCGCGGAACCTCCGGCCAGCAGGTGTCAGTGCGGGTCTCCGGCCCCCAGGGCTGCGCCTTCGCCGGCGGGGCATGGGCAGGTGGCCCCCCGGGGATGACCGCGTGTGACTGCCGCAGAGGGCAGTCCTCTCCAACAGGACCCCGGGCTGGAGGCGGGAGGGCAGGGCGGCCACCCATCACTTCCGTAAGGGATGGAGCCCCTTCCCCAGGGCCGGCCGGCTGGCGTCCTTGAGCCGCACGGAGGCCCTTTCCCCGGCCCCGCGGCCCTTGGGCGAGGCCTCGCTGCCGGCCTTGGGGCCCTCGGGCGACTCGGGCCCCTTCCGGGGGCCGCGGGCGCTGCTGGCCCGCCTCAGGGCGCCGCCGTCCTTCGGGGCCGCCTCCTCCGGGCCGCCCTTCGCCCTGAGCTGCCGCTGCGACACGGCGCGTGTGAGCCCGGGGGCGCGGGCCGCCGCGGGAGAGTCGGTCCTCAGGCACCGGGAAGAGGAGGCGACCGTGTTGCGGGCAAAGCTGGGGACGGCGGCGGGGCCGCGCGGCGCGCTGGGGACCGCCGGGGCCCGGGGCGGCTCGTCGGGGCTGTCGGGGCCCGGGGCGCCGGAGCGGCAGATCTTGTCCTCGTCGGGCTTCGGCCGCGGGACGTTGCGGAGCGGCTTGGCGCTGGGCTTCCGGAAGGAGGTCCGGGCGGGCGCGGGGGGCTCCCTCCCGGGCCTGGCCGCCGGGGGAGCCGGGCCGCCGGGGGCCTCGCGGGGGGCGCGCTTCCCGGGGCCGGGCGCGCGGCCGGCCCGCGCGATGGGCACGACCTTGCGCAGGCTCTCGCTCTCCGAGCCGGTCAGCGTCCGCACCGGCCGGGCCGCCCCCGCCCCCTGGACCAAGCTCCTCTTCGGGGACATCACCTCCTTCCCGCGGGCCGGCCTGTCCCTGGGAGCGCCCGGCTGGCGGCCCGGCTCGCTCCTCCTCGACACCGAGACCCGGCCGGCGGCGGGAGCCTCCCCGCGCCGGCTGCAGGCCCGGGGAGGGGAGACCTGGCTGTCCCCGGCCCCCGAGGACGCGGAGCCCTCCCGGTCGCCCGGGCGCCCGCCTTCTGGTCTGGGCTCGGTTCCTTCCGAGCAGTCCAGGGTCAGCGAGCAGTCGGTGGTGTCCGAGATGTAGAGCAGGCCTGCGTCTTTGCTCTCGGGGTCGCTGCTGCCCACAGACCCCGCGGCCGCACTGCCCGGCTCATCCCGGGTGGCCCCGCCACCCTCCGGGGCTGGGAGGGGAGCCCCCCCGGCGGCCCCGTCCACCGGCGTCAGGCGGTGGTTTTGGGCGCCCGGGCCCTGCGGGCTGTCACGCGCCGCAGACACCAGCTCCATTGGGCTGAGGTCGTTCATGGTCAGCCGCGCCGGCTCCTCCGTGCCCTTGGGCGCCTGGAGGTCGAACTGGGCCAGCCCGGTCACCAGCTCGTGCTCCTTAATCCCCAGAGCCAACGGCGAGAGTGGAGGGGACCGCGCGGGACCCAGGCCCACGGGCTCGCTGTTCCTCTTTCGGAGGATGCTGACCCCACTGCGCCGGACTCGGGGTAAAGCCTGGGCAGGTTCCTCCGGCCGGGAGGCCAGGAGCTGGCTCTGCCAAGTCGAGGGTCGGTCGGGGGCTTCCTCCCCGCCCTTGGAGGCTGGAGGTCTCTGTGCCTGGCTGGAGTCCCGGTCCCTCGGCTCTCCACACTCTATCCAGACTGCGCCGGCTGGGGCCTGCCGCGGACAGCTCCGGGGCAAGCTGTTGAACTTGAGCTCCTCGGGGCTGCCCGTGCAGCTCTCCAGGAAGGTCAGCAGCTCGCGGTCGGCAGAAGCGCCCAGGGAGAGGCGGGAGCGGCGGGTGTTGGGGGGCCGGTGGGAGGGGCTGACGGGCCTGGAGTGGAGGAAGGGGTCCTCGGCGCCCCTCTTGGTCAGCAACTCCACGTCGTTCTCACTGCTGCTCCGGCCGAAGCCAAGCTCCCCGGCGGCCCAGGAACGCCGCTTCTGCTCCTGATCCTTCAGCCTCTGCAGCTGCCTCTGCTCCTGCACCTCGCGGTCGCGGTTGTCCTGGAGGGCCGTGTGGACAGAGGCCGGAAAATGCATGAGACGCGTGGGCCCCAAGTGCAATCCCAGAGCTGGCAACTCTAAGACCCCCTCCCTGGCCCCCGACAGGCGCCTGGAAGAAAGAACCGGTGGCGCGCTTCACTGAGACAGGAGGTTGCACCTGTCTGCACGTGCACCTGTGCCAGAGGGCTAGAGGCCCCCCTTGTCCCAAAGCCGCGTGGGCATGGCTGATGGCGCACCAACCATCTGTCAAAGGTTGTCACCAGATCCCTGGGCCCAGCTGCCAGCTTTCCGGTCAGGGCACTGTGCCCTCACCTGGGCTGGGAATCCGTACATGCCCATGACCTCGGCTCTGAGGAATGCCAGCTTGATCTCTAAGCAGGGAGAGACAGAAAGGGCTTCCAGGAACATGCTATTTAGGCAACAGCAGAGAGAAAAATACCACCGGTGTTAAAAAGGGAGCTGGTGGGAGTTCCCTGGTGGCCTAGTGGTTAAGGACCTGACTTTGCCACTGATGTGGCTCGGGTTGATCCTTGCCTGGGAACTTCTGCATGCGGGGGTGTGTGGCCAGAAGACAAAAAAAAAAAAAAAAAAGGCAGCCAGAGTCTGTGTTGCCTGGATCCATCTACGCAAACATGCTCACACACACTCACACTCGTGCCCCACATTTTCTTAACGATGACTCGAATGCATACATTATACTAAGAGATTCCCCTCCAGTCTCTGCTCTCTGAATCTGCCTGAGAAAGAAACACCAGACAGGCCACCGAGGCTGTGTCTCTTGTGCCCCGCCTCCTTCCCACAATGGGAGCAGAAGATTTGCTTTACAAATCCTACCTTTCACCTGGTTCCCAGGACCCAGCAGCCCTCCCCCGGCAAAACCTACCGGGAACAAACGCACCCACCAAAGCAAGCACCCCTTACGGCCTGCACCTTAAATACACCCGTGACACGTAACTAACTGTGTGACTCTCACAACCCCAAACCCTTATCATTCAAGCCTTTTACTTGAAAATTGACTTTCTCAAATGGCACGCTTTCCCTTCCAGGTTTCTAGGAGGCTCAAGCTCTGCTGGGGGCTGGGGCCCCCCTCGTGCAGCCTTGGCCTTGGCCTCCCTGAGGACCCTGGGTCTTCTCCTTTCCAGGCTGCCTGCAGCGGGCACGGGGCCAGCTCCCGGCTCTCAGCACGGCTGGGCTGAGAGCACCACGGAGGTGGCCTCCAGGGCCTGCAGGATCCTGGCTGGGAGGGAGGGCCCCAGAGAGGGTCCACTTGGCCTCTCCCGCTGCCAGCACCACCCCCTGCTGACCTCACTGTTTGGACAAGGGCAAGGAAGCATGGCCACAGGCTTCTCTTGGCTGGACGGTGAAAGGGCGGCGTGGGAACTCCAGTTAATTTACTCCGGGCTACTCACTTAGGGCTGCAGAGACCCCACCCCTCGAGGAAATTCAGCTACGGACAAATCTGTACTTGAAATACAGGGAAAGAGACGGCACACAAGTATCTGGTTCCTTATCAGCACCTGAGATGAAGGGATGTCGTTTTTGTTTTTAGCTGACAGACAAAGAGTTGTATCTGCAAAGCCAAGTAACCCCAAGAGCCTTCCGGCTTCTGCATGAACTCAGAGGTTACTGGACTGGGGGCCTCAGTGGTTGCGCTCAGGCAGCAGCAGGTCCTTGCACTACCTGGACATTTCGGAGCCCGCTCTGGCCAAGGACAGCGCGGGTCCCAAGGTGCCCCAACCCCTGGCAATGACTACAGTGCTCGAAACACAGGGGAGCAAAGACCTTGACATCCCACCGCAACACGGGGCTCCCTGAAGGAGGGCAGCGTCTCCTGGGAGCACGAAGGATCCTTAAAGAGTCGTCTTAACACCATGACCTGTGGTCATACATGAACTTGACTGAGAAAATGCTTTGAGGGCATCAGCGCGAGTGCTGAGACCCACCGCAAAGGAGCAGAGGCTACGTCTTCCTGACGATACGGAAACGCTCGGGGCCGAGAGCCGGCAGGGCCGCTGCCCCAGAATCCCCGAGGGACAGGCCGGCCACGCCGCCCGGGCCAGCCCTTCCTGCCACCACCTTTGTGCCACGCCAGAGGACTGGGTCAGGAAGAGAGAAAAAGAGAATCCCGAGAACTCAGGAAACAACAGAGGTGCCTCCGGCCATACCTTCACCGCTTTGTTGAATTTGACACAGAAGTCTCGGAAGATCTGAAGGCACTCGTCCAGCTTCACGGTGTCCTTGTCCTCGCAGAAGAAATCGATGAGGGTGTGGGCCTCGGCCAGGAGCTCTTGCTTCCGGCGCTCCAGCTCCGACAGCTTTTCCATGGCGAACTGCAGGGAGGGAGACAAACGGCACACGCAGGGTGAGCGGCCGGCCGAGCCGTGCGTGCGGTTCCAGCTCTGGTCTCACGGCCAATCTGGTCCCCCGGAGCCAAAAAGAGACTAATTCACCCCCAGACCTTGGGGCAGCCAGGGGGAACGCCTTGTGGGGCCCGAGGGCTTTACACTGAGAATGCTGTCAACCCCATGTCCCTCGTCCTGTCCCCGGAAACGTGGCACTGGCGTGCAGGTGGCCTCCCGAAGGAAAGGCCAGTCTGATCGGTTCTGCCTTATGCTGGCCAAGAGCCTCCGTCACGTCCCAGCAGCCACTGGTACTGACGAGTGGTCTTATTCAGAGGCCTGCCCCATTTAGAGGGGTTTCAACTGAACCCCAAACAAGTGCGATCAGGGTCAGCATCACACAACCCCCCCGCCCCCGCAGGCCGCAAGCCCTCAGACCCCGACAAACGACCAGACAAGAGGTCCTGCCTGCGGTCCGTGCTTGCGTCCCCACCCCGACACCATTCAGTAGATTGGGGGTGGACCTGCCATTATTTTACTCAAAATCCCCAGGAGACTCCGATGGGCGCCCGTGGTGTGCGGTCACGGCCCTGAACAAATCCATCCTCCCAACCCCTTCATTTTTCTCCTAATTCTTCACAGGACAAAGTTGCCAAGGCCCCTGTAGACGCGAGTCCGGCCCAACACGATGGGGCGGGAGCCTGCTCTGCTCCCCTGAGCCTCAGCCCTTTTCAGACCAAGACTCCCAGGGCCAAGGACACAGGCACCCGTCCCCGAAGGCCACTCAGTGACATTTCACGTCGGACTGGGGTCAGGACGCAGCAGGTGGGACAAGCAGGACCCCGTGGAGACAGCCTTCGGGTAACAGAGCTTCTGCACAGAGAGGATTGCACGGAACGCATCCCTTTAGGAAATCACGCTCTTGTGTTGTTTCAGGGGCTTAGAGTTGAGAAAGTTCTTTTGGGGTGGGGGGGCGGGCCCCGGAAATGGTGACGTTGGGGGCTGCCCACGCTGGAGGGCCGGCATCGGGCTGGAGAGCTCCAGAACCCGGAGAGAGACGTCTGGAGAAGGCGCGGCCCCTCCCGGCTGCTGGCCCCCTTTGCAGCCCTCTGCTTAACACCAAACGTGTCCGGGAGCTCGTAGGAAACCAGAACTATTTAGGAAAGCAAATGCCAGAGAAAGTCAGCACCTGGCTCAGTAGCCCAGGGCGGTGTGTGCGCTCAGGCTGTGTTTTTCTTCACGGAGAGAAGGGTACTGATGAAAGGGTAAATCTCTGCCTGTCACTCTCGCTCAGGGGAAGGGCGCCTTCCAGCCAAGCGCGGCTCCGCTGCGGAAAAACAGGGCTGGGCCAGGAACCTTCCCGGGCGCTTCCCCCACCTGGGGGGCTTGGCCAGGTCCTGTGCAGCTGCGAAGGGCACCTCAAGGCCCCTGAATAGGGTCCGAAAACCCGCCGGGCTCAGCGCTGTCTGCCGAGGGCTGGTTGCTGAGCCTGTCCCTCCTGATCAGGGCCCCGGGAGGAAAAGCACAGAGCTGCAGGGGTGAAGTGACGGACCGACGGGCAGCCGCGGCAGTCGAGTCAACTTTCCATCTCGAACTCATCTGTTAGGGACCAAAGTGCCAACCAATTTACTTGGCACTTGTCGCCCCAAGGGTCAAAATAGCGAAACAGAGCCGCACAGCTGTGTTCCTGTCTTTTTTCTGCTCAAAAACCTTTAACAGTTCCCCATGGCTTCGAGTGTGGAAGTTCTCAGACTGGCATTCGGAGCCTGTGTGGTCTGAACCGAACCTCCCTTAAAAAAACGGTATCTCGGAGTTCCCTTTGTGGCTCAGTGGTTAACGAATCCGACTAAGAACCATGAGGTTGCGGGTTTGATCCCTGGCCTCGCTCAGTGGGTTAAGGATCCAGCGTTGCTGTGAGCTGTGGTGTAGGTCGCAGATGTGGCTCGGATCCCGCGTTGCTGTGGCTGTGGCGAAGGCCGGCGGCTACAGCTCCTGTTAGACCCCTAGCCTGGGAACCTCCATATGCCGCGGGTGCGGCCCTAGAAAAGGCAAAAAGACAAAAAAAAAGACAAAAAAACGGTATCTCCCCTATTTAAAAAGAAAGTCAATTTTGAAAACAGGAAAAAAAAATTGTGGTGTAGAATATTTACTTAGAGAGAGAAAAATGACTCTACCGGAAAGGTGAGTTTGGAGTGAAAAAAAGGCTGCCTCTGAACCGCAGTCGGGAGTCCAGCTAAGACAGAGCTGTCCTGCCTCATAGGCCTTTCTGTACTACTATTTAGTGTAAGACATTAAAACTTAATGTAAGAACTGAGATGTGGTCCAGAAATCCCACTCCTGGGCCTATATCCAGACAAAACTCTAATTCGAAAGGATGCATGCACCCCCATCTATGTGCATAGCAGCACTATTCACAAGAGCCAAGACATGGAAACCTAAATGTCTGCAGATGGAGGAATGGATAAAGAAGACGAGGTACATACACATAATGGAATACTACTCAGCCATCAAAAAGAACAAAATAATGCCATCTGCAGCAACCTGGATGCAAGCAGAGATTATCATACTAAATGAACTAAGTTAGAAAGAGAAAGACAAATATGATATCACTTATGTGTGGACTCTAAAATATGACACAGGAGTTCCTGTTGTGGCGCAGTGGTTAACGAATCTGCCTAGGAACCATGAGGTTGTGGGTTCGATCCCTGGCCTCGCTCAGGGGGTTAAGGATCCGGCGTTGCCGTGAGCTGTGCTGTAAGTTGCAGACACGGCTCAGATCTGGTGTTGCTGTGTCTGTGGTATAGGCCGGTGGCCACAGCTCCGATTAGACCCCTAGCCTGGGAACCTCCATATGCCGCGGGTGCCGCCCTAAAAAGCGCAAAAAGAAAAAATGAAATCAAATAAAATATGACATAAAAGAACATATGTACCAAACAGACTCATGGACAAAAACAGACTTGTGGTCGCCAAAGGGGAGGGGCTTGGGGGAGGGTGGGAGCGGGAGGCTGGGGTCCGCAGATATAAGCTGTTATGCGTGGGGGGTGGAGATGTTCAATACGGTCCTGCTGCACAGCACAGAGAATTCTAGTCGGTGTCCTATGATGAACCATAATAGAAAAGAATAGTTTAAAAAGTGTATGTGGATATAAATGTGCGTATGTCACCGAATCACTTTGCAGTAAGGCAGAAATTAACACAACATTGTAAATCAACTATACTTCAATAAAAACTAAAAAATAAAAAGAAGAAGAAGAAGAACAGGGAAATGAGACCTCCAGAATCCTCCTCTCCATGTGCGATGGGCACTCTCCTTGCATTTCTGGATGTGGTTCATTTGTCTGAAAGCGCTTAGCTACTGCTGAGGGTTTTCCTAGCCATCGGTGGGTGTGTCTGCGGTGGTGTCTGCTTTGTTGTTTCACTTTGAGAAAAAAAAAAAAAATCCGCGCACTTTTAAGGGGAAATGAGAGTCTAGTTATATTTGAAAGAAAATACAGAACAGGCGTTTAATAATAAAATCAAACTCCCAGCAGAGCCAAACAAATCGAATGCTTGCGGATGGGAGACTGCAAGCACGAAAAGGCGCCACCGTTTTGTTTTTTTGTTTTTTTTTTTTAACTAAGGAAGACAGAAGCGGTACGTCAGACTAAGTGACAGGTGAGTCACAATGAGCTGTTGCAAACACATCCACTCGGCCCGGGGTTTGGCTGATGTTATTCGGAACAACTCCCGCCACACCCTTTGGGGCTGAGGCCCTCTGGGTGTCAAGTGGCACCAGCTCCGGTGTGTCCTGCTCTCGCTACAGAACATGCCAGAACGGAGCTTGTCTTGTCCACAAAAACAAGTCAAGGAACAAGAGCCCGGGTGTTCAGGTGTCCTTAGCGATTCCTGGGCAACTTAACTGTCCGGTGTCCAGAAGAGTGACTGGGAGACAGGAGCTCCTGAGCCGGGCGTTAGGACCCAGCCCCGAGCTGCCAGCCGTGAGCTGCCAAGGGTAGCCCCGTACATGATCCCAGCTCACTGCCGGGCAGCGCCAGCGTGCAATCGGCAGACTCGATCCCTAACAGGAGCCTCAGGTTTAGACCGTATTCAGTGTCCTCTGTCCAAAAAGCCAATCCAGCCAAGAGGGGGCCCCGAGATACCAAGTCCCTCTTCCTGACTTGGGGGAACAAATACAAATGGAACCTGCTGTTCCCGCCACACCCCTGCCAACCCAACCGGCCTCCGCAGGACTGCTGAGCTCAGAGGGACTGATTATTTTTTTTTCTTTCAGCCACACCCTCGGCCTATGTAGGTTCCCAGGCTAAGGGTCAAATCAGAGCTGCAGCTGTCGGGTCTATGCCACAGCCTCGGCAACTCGGGATCCAAGCCAGGTCTGACCTACACCGCAGCTCATGGCAAAGCCCACTGAGTGAGGCCAGGGATCGAAGCCGTGTCCTCGAGGACACTAGTCGGGTTTGCTCCCACTGAGCCGCCACGGGAGCTCCTCAGGGGGACGGACTGAGATCACACACCGACCTGGAGGAAATCTTCCATCTGCTGGCAAAGCTCCCCGTCCCGCTGGATGCTCTCTTTCAGAGTCCTTGTCCTGACAAAGAGCGAGTGCAGCTCTGCCTCCGTGCTGTCCAGAGACAATCTGGAAGAGAAGGGAGGGGAGGGTGGGCAGCGGGCACCGGGAGGCCGGGGGACCCCCAGGCACGTCAAACAAGACCCTGGAAACACAAGTGGGGGCCGCTGTGATCACCGCCCTCCGCATCGAGTTTCCTCCTGTTTTTTTAAGAGGCGGTTCCTTCCTAAAGACACACACACACACACACACACACACACACACACACACACAGTGGGGCAGAGACAGCAGGCTGTCACTGTGTTCTCGCTGGCGAGATCACTAAAAGCGAGGGACGTGTAAAGCTTGTCATAACCGGGTCTGAACACCTTCATTAGAATCCGGCGCGATTCGGATGTTTACACTTTATCCCGGCCACGAAATGCCAACACGAAAGCTCTGACCCTTGAAAAGCAAGGCGGTGCGGGCTGACAAGCCTGACAACGGGGAGACATCGCACAGGACCCACGTCGCACGCCACAGACAAGCAGAGTCAGCACTCTGGGCGTTAGACAGAACTGTCGTCCGGCTACCAGTAACACTGAGACCCTGGCCGGTGACGGGCCTCGGCTTGAAGAGCTCTGGTTCCCGTGTTTGTGTTTGTGGGTCACAGCTGTCCCCACTGGACAGAGCCCCTCAGGTGACAAGTGATGACGTGAGCCGGGCTGACGTGTGACGTGCCAGCTCACGGAGGCAGCCGGGGGCTTATCTCTCTCCAGATCCGCAGCAAGTAACGCCACGCGGGGCGCTTAGACCAGCCCTGACAGCGGTATTTACACCACGGCCATCAGCAGTTGCTACAAATCAAGAAATTTTTTTTTTTCTTCCCCCCAGAAAAGCTGGTGACTGAACACTTCCCACTGAACCATGGACGTGTATTGTAAATTTAAAAACACAGAACTCAAAAGAGGCACGGATACACAGATTATAGCTACGTGAAAACACACAGCTCAATCAGGATCAGAAGCAAATGACAGTGATGTAAAGAGAGCTTTATGTTCGGTTGAGGCCTTCTCTGCAAAGCTGAGTGTCTAATTTAAAACAAAATCCTTTCATGGCCCTGGGCGTGGTTCCAGCTTCTTTTAAGGCAGGAGAAAATAAACCTACCATGTGAGATTCTAAAGGAATCAGTGAGGTATGGCTCTGGATGTTTGACTGCTATACACCAACTCCCAGGTTATGGGCTGTGTTCTTTGAGCTCTGTTTTTGGGGTGTGGAGGTATTTGAAGTTCTTAATCCATATATATGTATATGTATATGTGTATATATATATATATATATATATATATATTTGTTTACAGTGATGATGTGCATTAGAATAGACTGCGACGGAGCTTTTTAAACTAAAAACAAAGATTAATTTTTCAAAACCTCCAAATTCCAAAGGTGCACGACTCTGCAGCCACATCAAAGCCTGAAAGTTCAACAGGACAAAACTTCTTAAGGTTCAAACCCGAATCCACAAGTTGCAAGATATTCATCCGTTTTCACGAGAAGGTAAGTTACAAACAAACATAAAAAAACCCCTTGTTCTCACAGTTCTCTTCCTTGCTTACCTGGCAGCCTCCTGAACGTGATGCAATTTTTCAGAAAAGTGGAGAAGAACAGCATCTTTCTTTTGGGCTTCCTAGAACAGAAACAGAATTTCTCTCGCTGTAAGGGGACAAAAGTGGAATTTCATTCACTGTATGGGCCCGTTTTTCTCGGGGCTTAAAAGAAGCATAAAATCACTGTTCCGTTTGTAGGCTTGATCCAGTCAAAGCCGTTCACTGGGACACGAACCTTATTCTGATGTCCTTAGTAAGACCGACCAAACTTTCCTTCTCTCAAGAAACGCTTAACTTCCCAGAGCAACTGATCCTGACGTGAAATTCGATTCACGGGCGTGAAAACTCACTGTGAGCAGCTGGCGGCTTAGGAGGGCCCATTGTTCCTAAGAGAATCCAATACAGCCTGCTTCACCGCCACCCACACCTATGAGTTCGCCTTGACACGACCGAGATACCTTCAGCTGCTAAACCAGTTTGCAAACTGACTTTAATCAGAAAGTGCACAGGCCACGCAGGTGTCTGGATCCTCGGCCTGTTCTGGATCCTGCTACAAGGAAGGCAGCTACGCGGGGAGTGGGGACCCGCTCAGGACACCTCCCCACGTGGGCAGAGACCGAGTTGCACAGGGCACCTGACACGCAGCCCGAAAAGGCAGCTTAGGAGATGCTACAGGCCTTGAGGGACGAGGGACATGTTTTCCGGTTTTCGTGTCCTGAAAAAGGACTCTTAAAATAGTACTGAGTTCAAGGTGCCCTCTGTCTGCTAAAGAACATGGTAATAATAGTGTGTATTATTATTTATGGGGCACTTACTGTGTCAGAACACTGAGCTAATAAGCACGTTCCAGAATTATCTCCCTCTGCCCTGTCAATTGCCCAGTTTTGAGGTCTCACTACCTTCCACCATTAGAAGAAGGAGTGGGGTAATCTCAAGGCTTAAGTAACTTGTCTGAGGAAGCACAGCTAATAAAGGACAAGTCACAAATCTTCTTGTTCTGTCCCATCCTGAGACTCACGGCGGAAAAAGCCAGCCACACAGTTTCCTTCCCCTGTTAAGCTGTGCCCGTGTGACCGCTGTCCCGACAACAAGGAGATCCGAAGAAGGAAAAGCAAAGTGGCGTGATCCGCTCTTCGAGAGAACTTAACACCAAAGCGAGAACTGTCCTTGGCCGACCTGTGACTCGGTCACCAGCTCTGTGGGTGTCACACGGGCCCAGCGACAAACGGAAGTGATGGGGCTCTTGGTGGCCCCTCTGGGTGCGGGTTCAATCCCCAGCCCAGGAACTTCCGCATGGCACGGGCACAGCCAAGGAGGGGGGGAAAAGCAGTGATAGGCAGAGTTCAGACCCCACAGCCTGTGCGAAGGGCAAAGCCCTAACCCACAATTCATAAGGAAAAAAAACAAAACAGGAGTGCTCCTCACGGCTCTGATGCCCTCACTCTGTGCACACAACTGGTTCACAGTGATCTAGTCAATTCCGCCTCAGAATCTGGTGTTTGGACATGCGGGCCTCTCGCCTCCACGCCTGTGCCTCTGACCCTGATTCTCAACTCTCACCAGACAGTGAGCGCCCGCCTCCATCGAGAGGGCCCCCTATTCCTGGTCCCCTCTCCACTCTAACCCAGCCTCCACAGCGCCTCATTTTCCTGGAAACAGAAACATACCTGGTCGTGCCAATATGCTGTCCACCGACTACCCCTGGCCGCACAGGGAGAAATCCAAACCTCCCCGCTTCAAGATCTGAGTCCTTCACAGCCTGGCCTCGCCAAGCACCTGCCTCGCTGCCCGGCCCGCCACCTCCCTCCAGACCCGGAGCCCCAGGCGCGGCTCAGTGCAGGAATCTGCAGACAGAACCTTCTCGGCGCCCCCTGTCGGATACCACCTTACACCTCCGCCAAACGACCGCCTCCGGGGTGCGGGGAGGGGGTCGCTGTGCCTTCTGTCCCTGCATCGATTGCCCCCACATACCTGTGCAACAAAATGCAGAAGATTCATTCCAGGTTTGTTTGCTTTGGTGTCTGCCAATTTGAGCAAAGAAGACAGTTTAAATCCTACTGCATTGCCAGCATACCCTCCCTAAAGAAGACAAATCAAGAGAAAAAAAAAAAAAATATATATATATATACACATACGTATACCTTCGGACAGACAGGTCACATTGCAAATGACAACATCTCCGAGTTTTCTGAGCTTTACTTACCGCGTTCATGATGTTCCCCGCCTGCAGCACCAAGTGCAGTATGGAATGCAACTCCTCGCACAACATTAGCTCTGCCAGAAAGAACACACGACGCTACCTTAGTGAGGCCTGCAGCTCACGCGCACGCAAGACAGCCACCACGTCCGAGTGCAAGCGTGTCCAAACCACGTGCGGGCCCTGAACTGTATAAACCGAATGTGCCACTGGCTTACCAGTGTTTCACTGAGGCTCGAACAGGCGGGACACTTGGGGATGACAAAATGCTTCGATAACACCGTCAAGCAGCAGAAAACACAGAAAGCCTTATGGAAAGCAGCACAGTGTGTTTTAAGAATCACCTCCGCTCTCAGCAGCTACGTCTCGGTTTTTCCCTTTATATGCTTTGCGACCACACTCGTGGACCATGCAAATGAACAGTGAGCAACACTGTTTAGTGGGTGGGTTATGAGGAGATAGATAAGTAGGCTGGGATGACACGTCAATCACTTGCAAAGCTCCCAAAGCCTTAGAGGCAGATAGCCAGAGCATCTTGCCATTTTATTCAAAACACTGCATGTCACTGGGTTTGGCCAAAGGTTTAAAAAGGAACTTCTGGTGGTAATACATCAGTGAGGCAGTGGTTTAAACGTGAAATCTGTGGTACATACACCCACGCAAATAAACAGCAAAAATTGTTAACGCATGTGAAAAGCTAAGAGGGAATTTTAATGATCAAAATCATAGGAGACACGGGTAATAAAATCTCACCCACGATATTTTAAAGTTAATGTTCTCCATCAAGTCCGGTATCACTTTCAAAAAAATTAGACTTGGGTCACTGCCGAGACTACGTTATCTAAGAAGGCCAGGTTTTGAAGGATGCCCAGATAAGAGACGTTTCCGCCGTGCCCCAAAACGTGCACGGCTCAGTACGAAAACATATTTTTCCAACTCTATTTGAACAGGAGACACAATCCTTTCAAAGCTGCTGCTTTAGCCTCAGTATAGGAAGAAATTTTAAAAGGCCTTTCTATTGAAAGAAAAAAAATTAAAGTACTTAATTCTTAGTTTCTTCTCTAACATGAAAATATGATGAGCTGAAAAGAAAAAATTAATCTCAATACAAGTCAGAGCCATGAAACAGGAAAATCAAATAGGAATACGTATTCTATCACAAAAAAAACCCAAAAAAACTCAGAAATCCAGAAAATGACCAGCCGGAAATCAGGCTGATGATTCCAGCTGAAAAACGTGAGCGTCCGGGAGCACCAGGCGCACCTCCTCCGAGACAGGAGGAGGCCAGTGTGCTGGGTGGCATTTCCAGCGCCATGAATGCCGGAAAGCGAGCCCCTAGCCCCACGCGATGAGAAGTTAGGGCAACTTGGGGAGTCTGTCCACGGGGGGCAAACGAACATTTAGCAAGTCATTCAAACGGAAATGGCCGGCCAGATGTAACCGGCACTCCCCAGATGCTTGGAGGGCAAGCAGGTGGATGAAGGCACCACTGGTGCAGAAACATCGGGAACCCTGGCAGAGGAGCCACCCAGGACGCCCCGGGAGGGGTCCGCAGGGAAGGGGTGTGCTCCCCTGGAAGCGGGGTCTTGGCCACCAGCAGCGGTCAGAGCCTCGGAGGGGACATGCGGCTGGGGCCCAGGCTGTGAGCACGTGTCCCCATGCGTGTGCATGCCTGTGCACACACACACACACACATCATACACACCACACACACTCAACTGTACACACAAAACACACACCACACACACACAAGACACCATCACCACCCCCCACACACAAGCGCACACACACCACACACACCATAATCACACATCGCTACACCCACGCCACACCATACACCATTCACACGTAGAGAAAGCTAATTTAGAAAAGGAGCAAGAGAGAGCAGCAGCCAGGTTTACTCCTAAGCTTGAGAGGAAAGAAAGCTTCCTTTATGGGTGGATAATATGCTAATTAATTGATTGACTGGTGCATTAATTAATTAACTAGAGGAGGGGAGGTAAATAGAAATAAACCTTCAATAACCCCTGATTACATCTCATTTCCCTTTACAGCACGTATCAGAAATGGAACGTTGCCTAATCTTTCAACTGAACAGGTTTTTAAAAAATAAACTGCTACCAAAATTAATTAAAACAAATTACACAAGGCATCACATATTTAACGCACCTTTTGTAGCAGTTCTTAGAATTGTCATATCTGTGTATAAAGAGGAACAAGAAGGCAAAAATTCCTTCTTTAGCACCATGGCTTCAATCCGCAGTGAATAGCTGAAAAATAGAAAGTAAAACTGTTGAACCTGATGCTGTTGATTTAAAAGCCTTAGTCTGCAAAGAACAATGGCAGGCGATCCTTACTTTGGCACCTGAATTAGGCAGTGCAGAAAAGAGTCTGCCAGAGACAGCTTGGCCACGTCTCCACTGAACGCTTTTAGTTTCTTTATCTAAAAGACAAACGGAAAAGGCGGTCAAGGAAAAAAGGACGGATGATAGAAATGCCACATTATTTTAAATTTCATCTTAACCCTCCTACACTGTTGGTGGGAATGTAAATTGGCACAACCACCATGGAGAACGGTATGGAGGTTCCTTAAGAAACTAAAAATAGAATTACCACATGATCCAGCAATCCCACTCCTGGGCATCTATCCAGACAAAACTCTAATTCAAAAAGACATATGAACCTCTGTGTTCATAGTAGCACTATTCACAACCGTCAACCCAAGTATCCATAAAGAAGATGCATACACACACACACACACACACACACACACACACACACACACAATGGAATACTACTCAGCCATAAAAAAGGAACAAAATAATGCCATTTGCAGCAACATGGGTGGACCTAGAAATTATCATACTAAGTGAAGTCAGAGAAAGGCAAGTATCATATGATATCACTTATATGTAGAATCTAATTTTTTTAGATGATGCAAGCGAACATCTTTACAAAACAGAAACAGACTCACAGATTTTGCAAACAAACCTACAGTTGCCATAGGGGAAATGTGGGGGGAGGGCGAGAAATAAATTAGGAGTTTAGTATTAACATTTACACACGACTATATAGAAAATAGATAACCAACAAGGACCTACTGTATAGCACAGGGACCTCTACTCAACATTCTGTAACAGCCTATATGGGAAAAGGATCTGAAAAAGAGTGAATATATGTATAGACAAACTGAATCACTTGGCTGTACATCTGAAACACAACATCATAAATCAACTGTACTCCAGTAAAATTAAATACAAATTAAAAAATAAATTTCATCGGAGGATTTCCTTATGAAAATAAGGATTTCAGTGCTAAATTCAAATGAATAAGAAGGTAGACTGAAGCTAGAAAAGGAAATCACATCTACTTGTTTAAAAGAAAAAAAAAAACAAGCAAATCAGGGCGAGGAGGGCGTGTCACTTATGCGGGTACAAACAGAGAGCTGGAGCTGCTAGAATCCTCAGGGAGGTTACTAAAGGGAGACGGAAATATTCTGTGTCATGTTCTCTCTCTCTTTTTTTTTTATGGCTGCACCTGCGGCCCATGGAAGTTCCAGGGCCGGGAATCAAATCCGAGCCGCCGCCGTGACCTGTGGTGCAGCTGTGGCAAGGCAGGAGCCTTAACCTGCGGCGCCCCGCAGGAACCCCAATATAAATGTTCCCTTATAATTGGCAGGAACCCCAATATAAATGTTCCCTTATAATTGGGAAGGGAGCTAACTGTTTGGAAGAAGAGAGACTGGACAGTCATTAGACGAGAGACTGAGTCATAAATGAAAAGATCTTATTATTTTGAGTGTGGTGGATATCAGATTCTCAGCCTGGGGCGTGGGGCGGGGGCGTCCAGCAGAGACCGTTCTAAGGTCAAGTCCCCCTTCACACACATCGGCTGTAGAGGAAGGGAGAGTCCTAGGTGGAGCTGAGTGCACGCTGGCTCTCCAGCAGGGCGATCAAAAGGAAAATGGCTTAAACAATGGAAAGGTCAATGTCAAAATTTCCCCCAGGAAAAATGGTAATAAAACAGCGTGTACACTAGGATCCCACTTCTGTGAACTAAGAAAAGACATGCCTGCTACACTCTGATGCTCTACGCACATGCTACAAACACAGGAACATGTGTGTTCTTGTATTTGTAGCATGTGTGTGGAGCATACCAGGTGTGTATACCAGGTGTGTATACTAGGTGATGGACTCAGGGTCATTGCCATTTTCTTTGGCTGCTCTCTCTTTTTTTTTTTTTTTGGTCTTTTTAGGGTCCCATCCCAGGCATATGGAAGTTCCCAGGCTAGGGGTCAAATCAGAGCTGCATCTGCGACCTACACTGCAGCCACAGCAGTGCCAGATCCTTAACTCACTGAGTGAGGCCAGGGATCGAACCCGTGTCCTCACGGATACTAGTTGGATTTGTTATCACTGAGCCACAACGGGAACTCCCTCCGCTGCTCAGTTTTACTTCCTAAAATGCCCACAATGAACATTTACTATTTTTGTAAAAAGTTAGCCTAAAGTAAAAGTTATCAAACACCCAAGTATTCCTTCAACTGTAGTCAAAAAAAAAAAAAAAGCATTCCAATATAGGAATGTAGCCCAACAGCTCGCAAGTAGGGATGGGAGCAAAGAGAAAAGCTCTCAAACTACATCAGAGTGGAAGGTGTGGCTTCCTCGCAGAGAAATCTGGACCAGTCCAACGGCAAAAACAGGCTGTAATGGCGAGTCTTCAAACAAAACCACTTCATGGTCAGTAGTTCCTTGAGACTGCTAGAGTTTGTAATAAAAACTCTAAAAAAATTATATATATACACACATATGTATATACACAAATATTATATATTTGTATATAATTATACAAGACATTACATATGTATATATTAAATATCATACATATACATATATGTATACACAAATGAAATACTCACTGTACACCTGAAACTAATGCAACACTGTAAATCAACTATACTTCAACTAAAAAAAAAAAAGGCTGTGAGAGTTAAGCTGACAGTCTACCTAAACACTTACCACCTTCTGTTGTTGGAGAGGGAGGGTTCTTTGTTTGTTGTTGTTTTGAGATTTTTTTTGGTTTTTTTTTTTGGTCTGAGCCCAAAGCATTTGGAAGTTCCTGGGCCAGGGATCGAACCTGTGCCACAGGAGTGACAATGTTGGACCCCACAACTATTAGGCCACCAGGGAACTCCCACTTTGTTATTTTTTTGTAAAACTTTCTTCTATCCCTCAGATTACTTTAGGTGTCTGTAAAAATGATATAATTTTTGAAGCTCTTGAGAAATAGGAATTAACGGTTCAAAAACACAGTGGAGGGTGTACCTGCAAAGATTCACCCACTGAAATATCTGCGACAACTAAAAATGGGACAGCACAGCTGCACATCCTGACATTAAGTCTGAGCCTTGGAGCTCCCGCCGTGGTGCATGGCTTAAGAATCCCACGGCAGCAGCTCAGGCGGACGCAGAGGTGCGGGTTTGATCCCCTGGCCAGTGCAGTGGGTTAAAGGATCCGGCATTTCAGCAAGAAGAAATTAAAGGTCTGGATCTTAAGTCTGCACCCCATCCCTGATGGACAGAAAACAGCCATTTATAGACTAGCACTCCGGCCCCCACCTTTAGGGCCTGGAAGTGAACGCTCCATTTTCGGCTTTACTACATTTAAGGGCAGATGGAACTTCCGGATCAGCCAGACCCAGACTTGTGCCTGGTTTCTGAGCTGAGAAAGCCACGGGGTGAAATTCTGCTCCCTTCCGAACTGGAGGCTGACGATCCACCATATATGGGCAGGGGCACAGGAGCCGCGCCTTGTTCAAGGCCACGTATGTCGCGCACGGGCCAAGCTTCTGAGAGGCACAGCCCGGTTTCCTGCCTGAAGCATGAGAACAGGTCAGGCTAAGGGCACTTGGTAGAGATTTCTATTAAACATGTGCTGAACTGCCACGAACAATGATTAATCGTCTTCGCTCCCATAACGAGTGAAAAATGTTTACGGAGTTCAAGAGAGTGGTGATGCTAAAGATAGTATTTGATCGCCTTGCTCTGTGTACAGTTCTTAATTCCATTTCGAAATGAGATTTCTGTTCATTAAGAGGGATTACCGTGCCTTCACAGTGAGGGAGGCAGAAAAGAGAGGTGGACAAACCCTGTAATTATTAGGCATTTTCATCATCATCAGAAAGCATTTATCAAACGTTGTTAGGCATCGTTTTCTTGGCTGAGCCGAGGGACTCTCATTATGAACTGGCTGAGCCTGGTTTCTGTCCTAACAGCCAACAGCCTGCTTCCTGAGACTCATGCATTCCAAGGCCCAGGCCTCCTCCGTCCCATCTAATTCGACTCACATGGCCTTGGGACCGCAGGGCTTCCCAGCGCAAACCCACCCAGGCCAGGACCCTGGGCTGCCTCCCCTCCCAGGCACAGAGGAAAAAAACCAAGCTAAGAATAAGGCGATCAGAATGTCAGAGGGGCTAACTCCACCAGCTTTTGGAGAATGGGAGTTCCACCTCCGGCCCTGCATCCCTGAAGCTGAGCTGGAGCTGGGGTACCAGGGCCGATCCAGGGCAGGGCTCCCTTCTCAAGCCCCCGCTCAGGGCCCCAGATGGGGAGCACACTTTGATTTCTGCCTCTACCTTCTCCTTCTGCAAGGTTTTATTTTTTTTTTTTAGGGCTGCATCTGCGGCATACCGAGGTTCCCAGGCTAGGGGTCGAGCCGAAGCTGTACGCTACTGGCCTACGCCACAGCCCACAGCAATGGCATTTCCGAGCCGCGTTCTGCGACTTTCACTGAAGCCTGTGGCAACGCTGGGTCCCTAACCCACTGAGCCACACCGGGAACTCCTCCCTCTGCAAGTGTTCGTCACCAGCTGGAGGCAAGACCAACAAACGTGCCAGATGAAAGCTTTGTGGTGAAGGGCAGAGAACTCCCGAAAACGAGTTAAGCTGGGGTTAGCCTGTCAGCGGAGAGTGCAGGAGAGGCAGGGCCGTTTCTGCTCCTCATGGCCACTGATGGCACTGTTCTGAGTGACACGTACTCACACCGGCGCTCGGTGACAGCAGAGGTGAGGCAGGGCTGGGAGCCCGGCTCAGTGCCCGGCGGGGCTTGGGGGCCCTTTGCCCTTCGTTCTAGAGGGAAACGCTGGAGAGCAGCCGAAGGAATAGCCCTGGGGTCCGACGACCTGGGGTTCTCAGCCACCGCCCTCTACGGCCAAGGTCACACATGCAGCACTAGACTAAGCTGTGGGGGCTGCAGCTTCCCACCTGTTCAGCGAGGAATATCTGATAATGTCACTGGAGGCTTAAACAGGAAGAAAAATACAAGATAACCATGGTGGTGACCTGTTGACTCTGTGTGCCAGGCACTGGCCAAGCACTCGATGGCCTCTGGCCCCATCCCTGTGCCTGGAACACGGGGCGCTCAAGCCATGTTTCGTCCCTCCTTGTGTGACAAATGAGCACAGGACGGTACCCCCAGGCTTAGGCATGATGTGCTTATTAGCATATTTCTGCCACATCCCTAAGCCTCTCTCGCTTGGCCCTGCCACTTCCTTAGCTTTTCCTCCACCCTCCACCCAGGACGCCAGGGTCGGCGCTGGGTCTGGGTGGGGCCACAGGCCACCCAGCAGTCACTGCAGAGCCAGGGGCTCCCTGCGGTGGCCTGGGGCAGGAGGTGGCTCCTGGCACACCTCCCCCGCGGGGGGCTTAGGGAGAGGCCCCAGCAGCCCCAGAGATGCGCGGAAGGGCGATGAATGGGACCGGGGCCTGGGAAGGCCGTGCAGGGGCCGGGGCAATCTCAGCAGGAAGGGCGACGGGGTGTCAGCAAACTGCCCGGGGGGGGGGGGGGGGGGGGGGGCAGCACTGGGGTGGGTTCTAGCACAGGGTTCTTTAAAGCAGGAGGGGTTCGACAGCCACGTGCTTCTCTGAAAGCTCCCTGGGTCTTCGCACTCTCTAATCACTTCTGACTTTTCACTTAGAAATGAAGATGGTGAGAAAACCATAATTAAACTTCTCTGTCTTCACGGCATGAAGTCGGCAGCCTCCCTCGCGCCTCACCTGCATTTGGTTGGAAATTTAGAGCCTCCGTTGGCGCCGGCTGCTGAGCCGTCCTAAGGGGGAGCGTGAAAAATGCCCAAGCGGGGAGATTTCCAGAGCAACCACATGCCCCCTTTTTTTTTTAAACTCAGTTCATTCAACAGCATCCATCCTAATAAAAGATTCTGAGTACCCATTGAAACGAACACAGTCCTACAAATCAACCACTTTAATTTTTTAAAAAAGATTATGGGATGCCCATTCTTTAAGGAGAGTCCAAGAAATCAAAAAAATAAAATAAAATAAAATAAACTAAGGAGTGCTCGTTCTGTGGGATCCAGGGTGAATCGAGATCTAATATGCCTTTCCCTGAAGTCTTTAAGGCCCTTTCCCAACATTAATAAGTGCCATTAACTCATCTTGGCCTTGGGAAATTATCATTAATTTGCAAACAGAAAACCGGAGGTGGAGAGAACAGCTCAGGTTAGCTAGAATATCCAGTTACTCACTCAGGCTCTCAGCTTGGCCTTACGAGTTTATCACTGATGGAGAAGAAACAGCACAGGTATATTATATTACTAAATCTAAATTGTGTCTGGGAAGATGAGTGGGGTCAGGGAGGGAGAAATTAGCAGTATGTGTAAAAGCGTAACTTATACTTTTTACCTTATAAGACTCTACGTTATTCAAATGTTTACACCCATATGTATTCATGTAATTTTTTTTTTTTTTTTTTTTTGTCTTTTTAGGGTGTACCTACAGCATAAGGAAGTTCCCAGGCTAGGGGTCAAATCGGAGCTCCAGTTGCCGGCCTTCACCACAGCCACAGAAACACTGGATCCGAGCCCCATCTTTCAACCACCCCACAGCTCACGGCAACGCTGGATCCTTAACCCACTGAGCAAGGCCAGGGATCGAACCTGCGTCCTCATGGATTCTAGTTGGATTCGTTTCTGCTGCTTCACAATGGGATCTCCCTATTCACGTAATTTCTTACTGAGTTTTTTCAAGGATCACTTCTTCAGAAATAAAAGACAACCTCACAATGACAGAAGTTCTTACAAAACTGTTTTCCTCTTTTCTGTTATCCTGTCAGGCTCCTAACCATTCAAAAATTCTGTTAATTCAGTCTAAAAAAAAGTCAATAACTTTATATATACTGTGGCACTATATTGCTATCACAGCAATCTCTACCTTCTAGTCATTATCTAGACAACAGTTATCAACAATTTACCTACCTCTCCAGTTTTTTAGAGCATCTTTATTCAAAAGCAGTTTTTCCTTTTGTTAAAAAAAAAAAGTGTATGTATTATGAAACGACTCTGAGTACAGCCTAGCCAAAGATCATCCTTAGAGGATGGAAAAGAGAACTAACATCGATGGTACCAAGTACCACGTTAGATGCATAACTAGGCTTTAATTACCTCTGCAATCCAATGACGTAAGCATCATTAGCCTCATTTTACAGATGAGGAAACTAAAGCTCACAGGACTTAAGAAACTGACCCAACTTTCTCAATTAAGGGAAGACCTCCCAATTTATTTTTGATTATCATTATGAATTTTCTTTTCTTTTCTTTTTGGCCCATGGCACGCAGAAGTTCCCCGGTCAGAGAATGAACCCGAGCCACAGAAGTGACAACGCTGGGAGTCCTTAACCGCTAGGCCACCAGGGAACTCCAAGAGCTCCAATTTAAACATAGGTTCTCTAGCTCCATAACCCATATTCTCGCCTCTGGGTAACTTTTTACTGTTACAAGAGAGACAAGTCTGGCACAGGGTAGGCGAGTGCCCATCCCTGGGGAGTTCTGACATTCCTACAAATACGAAGCTCTTATTATCACTCCTAACATCTAAAACTCACACCCTGCATTCCTTACCTCCTCTGACTCTGGCAAAAGCTTCAGAAATTCTCGCAATGTCTCCGATCCATAATGCTCACTCTTTCCCTGATGAATATCTTCCACAATGGACGGGGGGGACCTTGAAAAGACAAGCATCAGATTCCATCTCGCGTTGGCTGGAGCGCCAAAGAAACGCAAGCCGGGGGGGGAATGAAAACGAATCACCTCCGGCCTCTCCTTTCCATCCCGCTCCCCCCAGGATGGGCAGCAAGCCTAGCTGCCCCCTGGCTGCGGGAAAGCGGGGAGATCTTCCCCCGACAAACCATCCTCGGGTGTCCCAGGGGGACCACAGGTGGCAATGATCCTGGAGTCTGTCTTCTCTGCGGACCCTCCTGAAGCCAGAGTTCTCTCCCCTCAGAACTGAACCACTGCCTGACTCGCCCGACACCCTCCCCTCACTGGTTAAAACCACAGATGCCTTTAAAAATTCCCTGACCTGTCAGGCTTGAATGGATTGCCTCAAAGCAACTCCCCCTGGACCCCAAGCCATCAGATTATGTTTTGTTGTTCTCATTGCTTTTTAGCTGGCATATGGAGGGTCCCAGGCGAGGGGTCCAATCGGAGCTGCAGCCGCCAGTCTACACCACAGCCACAGCAACGCAGGGATCTGAGCCACAGCTGCAAATTATACCACAGCTCATGGCAACCCCGGATCCTTATTAACCCACTAGGCGAGGCCAGGGATCAAACCCACATCCTCATGGATACTAGCTGGATTTGTTTCCACTGAACCACAAGGGGAACTCCCAGATTATGTTTCTACGAAGGAAAACAGCAGAAAGTGACACACACTTGGGGACGCATCAAGTGCTGTGTCTAGAAACAGCCTGAAGGTCTGAAGAGCGTTAGAATCTGCGTTGCAGCTCACACCCACAGACCGCGGCTGATGGCAGGGATGTGACTAAAGTTTCAAAGGTGTGCAAAAAGCTTACTTCTTAAATTGCTTCAGAAATATCCCAATGTTCATACTCCGTTTCGCATCCAAGACGGTAATCTGCATGAAAAAAAAAAAGAGGCAGACACGTAAAACAACTAAAGTACAGACAACAAGAGGTGGAGGAGGAAGAGAACTAAAACCTGTCAAGTTACCACACCCACTTTAATGTATAAGAGAATTTAAGAGATCTCTAAGAGAATTTAATGTACAAGAGAATTTAATGTATAAGAAAATTTAAATTCCCAATTTTAAATCTGGTGACTCGCTGTTACACCTAATATAGTTCTATGAATATCAAAATATTTTCCTCTCTCCAAACTTTCTATAATGATATATTTCTTGAATGGTAATAATTACATGTCTGCATTAATACTGTATAATGTTAAATAAACTGTGTTACATTTTTCTGATGTCTGCCATTTCCTCTTAGGATGATAAAGTCCACATATAAAAGCCCCGATTTGGGAACAGATGTCTTAGCATAGCAAGAATCACATGAGGTTTGAACCCTGAAGATACTGCAGACTGAGTCCCCACCTTGATTTAAGGTGGAAAAGGGCCATCACTGCTATTTTCAGGAACATCACAAAATTCTTACTATTTTCCTAAAGGAAAAACATATTCTTATTGAAAAAGAATACACAGGTCCAACAGCCCTTTTAGGGGGAGATAAAAAAGTGTCCTACGTATTATTCATTCAGATATTACAATGGAAAGCTCTCGTGTTCTATTTCACCAAGTCTAAGATGCATATCTTTTTGGCATGTGAACATGTCTGGAATCAGGATATGTCTTACCATTTATGGATCATTTTTGATTTAAGAAATATGGTGGCTATTCCAACGTACCATCCACAGTTTTGTTTGTGTGTGTGTTTTGCTTTTTAGGGCCTCATTTGCAGCATATGGAGGTTCCCAGGCTAGGGATCCAATCAGAACTACAGCCGCCGGCCTTCGCCACAGCCACTGCAACATGGGATCGAGCCACCTCTGTGACTACACCACAGCTCACAGCAACGCCGGATTCTTAGCTCACTGAGCGAGGCCAGGGATCGAACCCGCAACCTCACGGTCCATAGTCCAATGCGTTTCTGCTGTGCCACAACGGGAACTCCCAAACCCAGTATTGTTTTTTGCGGGGGGGGGGGCCCACACCCACAGCATATGCAAGCTCCCCAGGACAGGGACTGAATCTGAGTTGCAGCTGCAACCTACACCATAGCAGTGCCACCAGATCCTTAACCCACTGCACTGGGCCGGGGGTCGAACCCTCACCTCCACAGCGACTGAACCCCTGCAGTCAAATTCTTAACCCACTGTGCCAAGTGGGAACTCCCAAACCCAGATTTTGGCTGCAGTGGATTTAAGCGGTTCAAAATTACGGTGGTCTCCTCTTACCTACATTTTCAGCTACGCTCACACAACCAAAAACATCAAATGGAAAATTCCAGAAACAAACAATTCAGGAGTTTTAAATTCTGTGCGGTTCTGAGATGGGCAACGAAATCTCACGTCTCGAGCTCTGAGCCATCCCTCTGCCCAGCATGTCCCGCCCGTTATCTCTTAGTAGCCACCTTGGTTACTGGGTTACTGTCACAGTGTCACAGCGCTTGTGCTCAAGTGACCCTGCTTTCACTCAGTAATGGCCCCAAAACACAAGAGCAGTGATGCCAGTGACGTGGATGCGCCAACTGTGAAAGTGAAAGTTCTCAGTAAGGAAAAAAAGCAGGTGCTGAGGTTGCTAAGACTGATGATAAGAATGAATCATCTGGTAGTTCCCGTCGTGGCTCAGTGGTTAACGAATCCGACTAGGAGCCATGAGGTTGTGGGTTCGATCCCTGGCCTCGCTCAGTGGGTTAAGGATCTGGCGTTGCCATGAGCTGTGGTGTAGGTCGCAGACGTGGCTCGGATCCTGCATTGCTGTGGCTGCGGCAAAGGCCAGTGGCTACAGTTCCTGTTAGACCCCTAGCCTGGGAACCTATATGCTGAGGGTGCGGCCCTAAAATGGCAAAAGGAAAAAAAAAAAAAAAAAAAAAAAAAGAATGAACTGTTTGCCCAGGAAACTGTGAAGAAGGGAAAGTCACATGTGCCGGCTTTGCTGCTGTGCCTCAGACTGCACAGATTACAGCCGCAGTGAGTGACAAGTGCTCTGCCAGGATAGAAAAGGCAGTGTGTTTGTACCATTTGCTATTTTTCGAGAAGGACCACAGTCACATAGCTTTATTTTGTTTTTAGGGCCGTACTCGCGGCATATGGAGGTTCCCAGGCTAGGGGTCTAACAGGAGCTGTAGCCGCTGGCCTTCGCCACAGCCACAGCCACGCGGGATCCAAGCTGCATGTGCGACCTACACACAGCTCATGGCAACGCCAGATCCTTAACCCACTGAGCGAGGCCAGGGATCGAACCCGCAACCTCATGGACGCTAGTCGGATTCATTTCTGCTGCGCCACAACGGGAACTCCTAACTTTAATTATTATTGAATGAAATAAAAATGAATATTCTAAGGCAAATCAAGGAAAATTTAAACATGAAAATTTCTCTCTGCCCTTTGGCCTCGTCTCTCTCCTCTGCTGCGCACGGTGTATCGCATCTCGCATCAACCAAACCTCCCCATCGGCAGAAATACCTGCTGGACCACAAAGAGCGACATTCTCCTGGCATCTGCGAGATAACTTCTTAGGAGATAACCCGCCTTCTTAATCTTGTAAGAGGCCACCAGGACCTATGATCCACCACTGGCTTTGTGCGGGTAGCTCCGGACTGTGTAAACTGCCAATAATAAGCCGTTTAATGTACATAAAAATTTACAGAACTGTGCCTTGACCTCTAATGGGCGGAACAGTTCTCGGAACTTGCCGAGAGGCTGTTCCCGGGTTACAATCCTCAGTGTGGTTCAAATAAAATTTTCCATGTCTTTCCTGGGTCGACTAATTTTCGTTCATCGATAAATTATGACTGTTCTATTTTATTATTCCACAGTGTTGTTAATCTCTTACTGTGCCTAGCTGATAAATTAAACTTTATCGTAGTTATGTACGTATAGAAAAAAACACAGGACAGGTCTTCCTCAACTTATAAGCTGAAAATATCAAAAATGCATTGAATGCATCTAATCTTCCTATCACGGCATAGCCCAGCCTGCTTTAAATGTGTTCAGAACCTTACAGGTGGGCAAAAATCATCTAACATGAAGCCTGTTTTATTCTAAAGTGTTGAACATCGTGGAGTTCTCTTGTGGTGCAGCGGGTTAAAGATCTGGCGTTGTCATTGCAGCGGCTTGGGTCACTGCTGTGGCATGGGTTCAGTCCCTGGCCTAGGAACTTCCATATGCCGCAGGCACAGTCAAAAAAATTTTAAAAAGAACACCTCATGTAGTTTATTGAATACTGCACCAGAAGTGGAAAACAGAACGCCAAGGTGTCCCTTGTTTATCTGTGATCGTGTGGCAGACTAGGGGCTGCTGTCCAGCTCAAAACTCAAACTCCTGGGAGTTCCCCGGCGGTCAAGTGGGCTCAGCACTTTCACTGCTGCAGCCCGGTTCAACCCTTGGTCTGGGAACTGAGATCCCACATCAAGCTGCTGCACGCCGAGGCCAGAAGACAAAAACAAAACCACAAACCAACCAAACATCCCAACCCTCAACATCCCAAGTACAGATTCTACTGAATATCTATTGCTTTCACACCAACGTCAAGCTGAAAAATCTTAAATGGAGCCATCGCAGTCAGGGTACTACCCATGATTTCAGGTGCCCACCGGCAGTCTTGGGAAGGATCCCCAGCAGATAAGGAAGAATTGCTTTAATAATCAGATCAGAAATTAGACAGAACGTTTTTTCCTGAGGGGTGGCTGTTGTGAAACACAGAGCCATGTCTTGGGAAGTAAATACCCAGGATTCAGAGAAGAAAGATAACGTAGTCTGCAATTTTCCCCACTCTTTCTTTTTTTTTGCACAAGGGAGACGAGCTAAAACAGGAACGTTGCTCTAATGCTCTTCCTTTCTAAATGCAGGTGGTTCACGGTGAGCAAAAAAGAATCAGGTTTCAGATTAGACTCCTGATCTCTGGGCCTCCCTTCTAAGTTTATAAGAAGCAGCAAGACTGTTACCCAGAGTTAATGGGACTTCCTGGCTACCAGGTTAAATTTTCACAAGAGTATGGGTGCCTTCTTTTGAAGACTAATCTTGAACAATCACGCTACTTACTATCCTAGGGGTTTATTTCATGTTAACACAATCACCTGCCAGCCATAAAATAAACTCCCAAGCTAAACGGACAGCTTCCTTACTAGAAGCCCAGCTAGCCTGGGGATGACAGTCCAAGCTCAACGTGAAGGGAGGGGAGCAGGATGGGGTGAAAGAAAGGGTGAGAATCAAACCTGTCAAACCTAACATCCTTTAAGAGGAAAGCTCATACCAAAAAGAAGCATCTAAAGTTAAGACCGCGGACTCTAGGCTTATTACAATTCACAAATTAAAAAGCCACAAACAAGCACATGCACTGATCTGGCTACGTACGTATCTGAAGAGCTTTCTCTGTACTCACTTCTACTAAAAATGGGGGGGGCTTCTTTTACGTTCTTTTTCATTAAATTGCCACCTCCAGCTGTATTTAACCCTGATGGCAGCACCCTCCCCACCCCCCACCCCCCAAACCCCACCCTCGTCCACTTCACCCCTCCACGCCCTGGGGCTCTGGACCCTCAGATCCACGGCTACTGCTGCTGGAAAAGCGATGGAGAAATTACTCTCATTGTTTCTGTTTGACGGATAAGGAAACTGAGCTTCGGAGATGTCTTTTTATAGCTTCCCCAAAGCAATACTGAACTGAAATGCTCCTAGGTCCGTCCGTCTGGTTCCCATATGCTCCAGTTCCTTTCAGCATCGCTGAGGATGCAGGAAACAGGAGAAGGAGCCTACGTTCCCCCCCTCCCCCGCTCCGGTTTCCACGTTGGGCTGTTCCTCCAGGATCTGGGGCTGATCTGGAGAGAGCCACCCACAGAGTCCACTGGTGGCCCAGCACTGTGTCTGTGGGACAAAGGACGAGACTTAGCTATGACGGCGGCCACGAGCTGAGCTCTGGGCCTCTTTCGGGCTCAGCACAGGTGGGGGGCACGCCTGGGGCAGCAACGGTCTGCAACCCCCCCCCCCCCCGAAGCAAGGCTTCAGAGGAGGATCACAGATTCAAGAGAGCCCAGTAACACTCCCAAGGGAGCACCTGGGCTGGCTGTTGTTGCTGGGCGCCTCAAGGGGAAAACGGGGCCCAGCGCCTCCTGCAAACCACGGGACAATGAGACTGCGGATAACGCGGCAGCGGCAGCGTCCGACCATCCCCAGCTCTGCCCGCCACGGGCAGTCACCCTCGCCTAGCACATCACACGCGGCCTTCTAACGCCAGCTTCTAAAACGGTCCTTTTATAAAGAGGGTTATCACTACACATGTAAATTAGCTTATCTTCCTCCCGAAAGGCTTGCAGTCCCTGTCTCACGGGGCTGGTGCTGCTTTGAGTCACTGCCAGGCGAGCACTCCCGCGTTTGTCCTGTGCGGGCTGAGACAAATGGCCCCGAGGACAGGGCTGAGCTGACCCGGCCCCCTCTCTCGCCACCAGTCCACTCGATCCGTGTCTACTTTGCTGGACACCGCGGGCCTGCCAAGGCAGGTACACCCGGCGAGTACGGAGCTCATGACCTTTCCCATTAAAGGCCCATGAAGGCTCACGCCATCCCCGGTGGGGTGGCCAACAGAGGAGTGCAAATCTCAGGCAACGTGCTCAGACAGTCCCATCCCCTCCTGAGAATGTTCCACCAGCCGCAGGGACAGGGGGCCGGGCCGAAACAGGGCTCAGGGCTCAGGGAAGCGAATGGCCACATGCACAGCCCTTTGTTAAACCTCCAAATGAGCCCTTGATTTTCTTCTACAATCCTTGTACTTTCATCTACTTTCAATACACTATAAAATCTGCCTCTCCTATTCATCAAAGGAAGGAATTTCTTAAAAATAAAAAAAGATTTTGTTTTTCTTTTAGGGCCACACCGGCGGTATAGAGAAGTTCCCAGGCTAGGGGCTGAAATCAGAGCTGCAGCTGCCGGCCTACACAACAGCCACGGCCAAGCCAGATCCGAGCCCGGTCTGTGACCTACACCACAGCCACGGCCATGCCAAATCTGAGCCAGGTCTGTGACCTACACTACAGCCACAGCCACGCCAGATCCAAGCCGGGTCTGTGACCTACACCACAGCCACAGCCAAGCCAGATCCAAGCCATGGCTGCCATCCACGCCAGAGCTTGTGGCAACACTGGATCCTTAACCCACTGAGCCACAATGGGAACTCCAAAAGGAGAATTTCTTTTTTTTAAAAAAAAAAAAAAGAATTTCTTTAAATAAAAAAGGAATAAATTTCTTAAAAAAAAGTTTTCCTTTTTTTTTCAGTTGTAGTAAAATGCACATACGAGTTACCATCTCGTCTTCATTTTTCAGCGCACAGTTCACACTTGTCTAACCACCGCCACCAGCCTCCATCTCCAGAACCCCTTCATCTCGCAAAACGACAACGCTGTCCCCGGAGACACTAACTCCCCATTTCCCCTCCCCACCGCGGTGACCTCCTTTCTGCTTTCTGTCTGGGTGAGTCTGACTACTCAGGGGACTTCATAGAGGGAAACAGCACGCGGTGTGTGCCCTTTGGTGACTGGCTGACGGCACTTAGCCTGAGGTGCTCAAGGGGAACGAAGAAATGTTTAAACCACCTTTGCTCCGCTTAGTCAAAGGAGGAAGGCTTCCTTATCTCAGCAACACCAAATAGTCGTTATTTCAATCCTATGTCAAATCTGAAAAGCGGAATTTAAAGCCTTCCTGGCTCCTCTAATACAGACCAGGCTTTCAGGGTTTGATGCTTTTTCATTCTTTTTAATCGCTAGTTGGCTATCCCTTGGGAAATGCCCCTCTCCCGTCCCAAAGGGGAAAAAAAAAAAACAAACAAAGCCCAGTCGAAGTTTTTTTTTCTTTCTTTCAAATATATTTCCAATTCTCTACCTAGTTCTATAGTTTGGGACTGAGTATGTCTCAGAATTCTAGAACATTCTGGGTCCACAGCACAAGTTGACAAAGAACAGCCGACACCTGAATCGTCATGTGGGAGAATAACGTCGCTCTTCATAAATTTAGAAAAACCAGTCTTCTTGCCATCTTTCCTTCCTCTCTCTCTCCCGTCCTGTCTTGTTCTAATAAGCGATTTTAATCACGTCTTATGTGGTAAAATTGATTAAATTCACTGTCATATTACTGCAGATACCATCGTGAGCAACCTCAAGTGTTTCAACACTTGTGCTCTCTTTTTTCACTTTTCTTTCTTTTTTTTTCATTTTTACATTGCAGTGTTACGGAGGTATAAGTGGCAAAACTCTAAGATATTTAAGGTACATGTCATGGTGGTTTGATATCTGCACACATTGCTTACATGTATATACTCCGCCCAACTAATTAACATATTTACTTTTTTTTTTTTTGGTGAGAACAGGTAAGTTTTACTCTCTTAGCAAATTTCAACGACAGAATCCAGTGTTACTCATTTCCTCCCCAACCCGCCCCGCCCCTGGCCGCCCCTGAGGCAGATGGACCTTCCCAGGCCAGGGATCGAATCCAAGCCGGAGCTGCAACCTTCGCCACAGCTGCAGCAACGCCAGCGCTCCAACCCGCTGGACCGCGGCCTTAGCAGCTACGGTCTCCGGGGTTCACATTCCATCTTCAGACCTCCTGCTCCTTATCCTGACCCGTCACCCTGATGCCCTGCCTCCCTCAGTTGGGATCTGCCAGCTCCGTTATCTTCCCTCTCTTTGGAAGACACCAGTGCAAGGACCGTCTCCCGCTTAGGAGCGGTCCAGCTTCTACAGGAAGCAAGCGCAGCCCCAACCAACCAGCTTGGAGATGCTGAGGGGCGGCGGTCACAGATGGACTTCTCGAGGGTGAGATAGGTGAACTCCGGAAAAGAAGGTGGGGTTTGAGTTGAGTCTCTTTTATTATTATCCCCAGTCCTTGTTATCTCGTAGTACTTTACTATAGATTAATCATTATGGTAACACCTGTAGCCTCTTCAAGTCCATTTCTAGCTAACAAAGACTCAAGGATAGCATTTCAAAACCTTTGCCCCCTTACTCTCTGTTCTAGTTGACTTAAAATAGCTTACCTAAAACGGTGCGGCTCTTCCTAAATTCAGCCATTCCCAAACCTGGCTCTCCCCAATTTCCCGGTAACTTCTTCCCTCAGAGTGTAATGGGACTTGTTTGTAACGCTTTACAAGCCCTTTAAAGTTGGAACCAACCGCATAATGACAGGCCATTTCTGCAGGAGGTTATTACATTTCAAGGGGACATAATCTGATCCTTGGCACGTTTGAACCTCCAGAATTATGAGCTGTGAGGCAACAGACTGGAAAGCCACGTTCAGGCTCAGGATGGGTCCCTCGGCTGAATGGTCCACAGCATCAACCCTGGACTCCACTTACTACACACTGAATTGTAAGATTTACTTCGGGTCTGTGTTAGACTCTCACTCTGCTGGGCTCCAACTTCTTCAGAAGAAAATCTAGGTGTCCCCACTGTGTGCAGCACAGTGGGTTAAGAATACGACTGCAGGAGTTCCCTTCGTGGCTCAGTGGTTAGCGAATCCGACTGAGAACCATGAGGTTGCGGGTTCGATCCCTGGCCTTGCTCAGCGGGTTAAGGATCCGGCGTTGCCGTGAGCTGTGGTGTAGGTCGCAGACGCGGCTCGGATCCCGCGTGGCTGTGGCTGTGGCGAAGGCTGGCAGCTACAGCTCCTGTTAGACCCCTAGCCTGGGAACCTCCATATTCAGCAGGTGCGGCTCTAGATAAAAAGGCAAAAAGACAAAAAAAAAGAAAAGACTACGACTGCAGTGGCTCAGGCTGCAACAGAGGCGCAGGTTCGACCCCTGGCCCAGTGAGATGGGTTACGGATCCGGTGTTGTCAAAACTGTGGCGGGTCGCACCCGTGGCTTAGATTCAATCCGCGGCCTGGGAACTTCCATATGCTTTGGGGGCAGCCATAAAAAGTTTAAGATTGTTCAACTTTTTTTAAAAAGAAGAAAATCGAATGAGGGAAGAAAATAGCCTGTATTATTTTCTTTCACCAAAAAAAAAAAAAAAGTATATACAGTATTTCGAGCCACGCTGGAGACAGTTACAGCATGAAAAACGGCAACTAACTCTGGATAACCCTCTGTTATTCGACAATATTATCTCACATGCACTCAAATCTACCTACGTACCCTGCTTATCCCACCTGAGGGCTGAAGAGTCAGAGTGTCATGTGACACACAGTCGTGCTGACTCAAATCCTCTTTCTAGACCCCCCAGTTAGGGTCCACGTGTGTCACAGGCAAAGACACCCACACACCCACATTCACGGCTGCATCGTTCATATAAACTAAGTGTCTTACACATTCCACAGAATATTACTCAGCCTAAAAATTCTGACACCTGCTAGGACATGGATGAACCCTGAGGACACTATTCAGTGAAACAGTCCAGTCACCAAAAGAGAAGCACAGTGTGAGGTCCCTAGAGGAGTCAGATTCATAGAGATGGGAGATACAAGGGTGGCTGCTAGGGGCTGGGGGTGGCG